>AWWV01013398.1:0-10779 GCA_001974805.1 Corchorus capsularis | reverse complement strand
CTAATCAATTTATCATTGAACCAATTTCTTGGTTATCTATGTAGAAAATTTCTCGAGTAATTCAATAGGAATGGGATAAAAAAGGAAAAAGAAATTGTAATTTTAGGAATTTTGATGCCTTGAGTTGGCATACAAAAGGGGTTAGTATAATTTGGCTTGAATTTTACTGTAAAGGAAGTTGCATGTCGATGCGTAGAAACTTTATATTGGTTGTTTTGTGGTCTAATTAACTCGATGATCCGGCCAGGTTTCAAGTGACCCGGTGGATTAATGTATATCATTAAAATTGACATTTAAATCCATTTTTTTCAATTTTTAAATACATATATTAAGGGTAATATTGTAAGTTAAATAATAAACCTGAAAAAGAAGTTAAAAAATAACAAAATTTAAGAAGTACTATATTCTTAATGACATTTTTTACATTTATCCTATTTTATTTGTTTAAATTAACATGGCTCATAGTTGGATAATCGATAATTTATGGAAATAAATTCATTTTTTTATAGTTATATATATATATATATAAATATAATCTATTATTTGAGCACGGGATAAGTTATTTGCTAATCAATTTATCATTGAACCAATTTCTTGGTTATCTATGTAGAAAATTTCTCGAGTAATTCAATAGGAATGGGATAAAAAAGGAAAAAGAAATTGTAATTTTAGGAATTTTGATGCCTTGAGTTGGCATACAAAAGGGGTTAGTATAATTTGCCTTGAATTTTACTGTAAAGGAAGTTGCATGTCGATGCGTAGAAACTTTATATTGGTTGTTTTGTGGTCTCGCTCAATGTGTGCAAAAAAAGAAACAAACAAAGCCTGATAGCTTTCATTTTACTGCGAGGGTACTGATCTGTTAAAAAGGTGGACCCATCCACTCTCAAATTTGAGACGCACGGGAGACTTACGTGAAAATCAATCGCTCTTTTTATAAAAAAAAAACAAATTATATGAAGGTAAACTAATATGAAAGAAAAAGACCCTTTGCTTTCACTAACTAAAACTTTTTCCGCTTTTACTTTTGGGCAAGCCTCATTGTCATCGTCAAGTAAAAACACCAAAATTGAAAATACTAAAATGGTGTTAACCAACATACCGATTTCAGAGCATAGTTATTAAATTCAGATCAGTCCGGTGGTCGGACCGTTCGACCCGGTGATCCGGAGTTGGAATCGGTCTGGGTTAACATTTGGACCATTTAAGTAAACAACCCGTTGGAAACTGGTGTGACCTGTTGAAACTCGAATTAACCCGATGATCCGGCCGGGTTTCAAGTGACCCGGTAGATTAATGTATTTCATTAAAATTGACATTTAAAACCAATTTTTTTCAATTTTTAAATACATATATTAAGGGTAATATTGTAAATTAAATGATAAACCTTAAAAGAAGTTAAAAATAACAAAACTTTTCTCTCCCGACATGGGTCGCTTCTTACGTCTCGGGTCTTCCGGATTCCTCCTCCGCCGACTTCTCTATGGCCGGGGAACGGAGGTTCCGGAGCCGAAGCCGCCAGTGACCGTGGTAGTCAGCGAGACCACCGACAATTGAATCACTCCTCCTGGGGATGTGAGAGTCATCTACTACGTGGATGACCGGGAAACCATGAAAGCTCTGATGGGATTGGGAAAAGACGAGAACTTGGAAGCATCCGCCTCTCAGACCGCCAAAAAGGATTGGGTGGAAACTGGTGATGACCTTCTAACAGGAATGGCGGTGTGGAATACGGGCTATGGTTTCGGCGAAACAGTCACCCATATCTCCAACTTCGTTGCATCAGGCTTCCGCAATGAATGGGCGAAAACCACACGGGCTTCACTTGACAATATGAGTCCGGTGAAGCCTATTGACCATGCAACTGGAGATTACATTGTTCAACGGCTCATGCCTTATTTTTATGTTGTTGATGGTAGATTGAAGAAGCTTGAAGAAGATAACTTAAAAAAGCTTGAGGTCCAAAACGAGGGTAAGAGCGGAAAAACATCTCCAATTCCAACAACTCCACTAAAGGTGAACGGGAAGAATGGGAAGGCCGAAAAGGGGTGAACGAGAATGGCAAGGTGAACGGGAAAAATGGGAAGGCTGAAAGGGGTGAACGGGAACGATAAGGCTGGGAATGGCAACAACAAGTCTGCAATTTGTGATGCAAATGGCGGCAACGGGAATGGAGGCGCAGATGAATGGGACTGGAATGATCATACACTTTGATATGTGGTAACTCATGGTGTTCTTATCTAGGGTTTCTATGGGTTTTGTTTTTTCTTTTTTGTTCAAAACACTAAGGTTGTTTCTATATGGTTTTTTATTAATGCTTAGTATTCCATCAATGTTTAATGCTTAGTTTTCTTTCGTTTGGGTCTTGTGTTCTAATACACTGGTTGAGGAGTTGAAACGATGATGTTTATTCTAATTTCTCTTAAATGTCTATATCTGTTATCTGATCTCTCTTTAATTTCTATATTGGTCTATTATATGGAGTAATATACCCAAAAAAAAAAGTAGTAGTTCTTAATTATTATTTTATATATAGCAAGACATGGTATTTAAAAAAAAGAAAATAAGAGGAATGCTCTTTTTCCAGTTTTTAATACATAAAAAAGTTAGAGAAAATCTCTTTTTCCCGTTTTTAGAACTCATCTAAAATCTAAAACACATATAATGATGTTACAAGTGTTTTAATTGGGGGTGACACTTGTCCCCAAATGGCCGCCTAAATGGTTTATTTATGCAATAACCCTCAAACTTTTCAATTTTATACTTTTAGGTCCTTCTTATATTTCTTATAAGCCTTTCAACTTAATTTATTTTACGTTAAGACCCTTGAACATTTACCTTTACTACACTTTCATCCTCTAACATTTTATTTTATACAATTTGGTCCTTTAAATTCATTTCTTTGACCTTTTTTTATTAATTAAAGTCATTAATACCCTATATAGAGATGATATGTAGGGTGTGCATTATTCGGCTTAAACCGAATTACCCAACCATAGAATTTTGGTTTTTGGTTTATTCGGTTCGAAACATTGGTTAATCAAAATAACCAAATAATTACCCGAAATATATGAAATTTAATATTTTCTAGTATAATTTTTTATACATCTTCATTTAAAATTTATTTACTGAATGAACTGAATACTATTTTTGTAAAACCTTAATCGATATTAAATTTAAGTTAAAATATAATTCGGTAAATTAACCAAAATAGTTCGGTTTGGTTAATGTTCGGAATATGATGTGCTTCGGTTCGGTTAATGTTTTACAAAAAAAATAGTTTCCAGTTTATTCGATTAATACTAATTTTGTTTTGATAATATTTTTCTATTGGTCTTTAAATTTGCAAATGTAAAATTTGTCAAGTGGGCAAATAATAAAGAGGTGTCGCCGCTGCGGAGCGCAGCTGGGTATTTGCTCGTGTATATATATATATATGTATATATATATAATCTATTATTTGAGCAGGGGATAAGTTATTTGCTAATCAATTTTTCATTGAACCAATTTCTTCGATATCAATGTAGAAAATTTCTCGAGTAATTCAATAGGAATGGGATTAAAAAAGGAAAAGGAAATTGTAATTTTAGGAATTATGATGCCTTGAGTTGGCATACAAAAGGGGTTAGTATAATTTGGCTTGAATTTTACTGTAAAATAAGTTGCATGTCGATGCGTAGAAACTTTATATTGGCTGTTTTGTGGTCCTGCTCAATGTGTGCATAAAAAAAAAAACAAACAAACAAACAAAGTCTGACAGCTTTCATTTTACTGCGAGGGTACTGATCTGTTACAAAGGTTTTCCATCCACTCTCAATTTGAGACGCAGAGGAGACTTACATGAAATTCAATCGCTCTTTTTTTAAAAAAAAAAAATTATAAGAAGGTAAATTGAAATGAAAGAAAAAGGCCCTTTGCTTTCACCAACTAAAACTTTTTCCCCTTTTACTTTTGGGCAAGCCTCATAGTCATCGTCAAGTCAACACACCAAAATTGAAAATACTAAAATGGTGTTAACCAACACACCGATTTCAGAGCATAGTTATTAAATTCATATTGGTCTGGTGGTCGGACCGTTCGACCAGGTGATCCTGAGTTGGAATCGGTCCGGGTTAACATTTGGACCACCCGTTGGAAACTGGTGTGACCTGTTGAAACTTGAATTAACTCGATGATCCGGCCGGGTTTCAAGTGACCCGGTGGATTAATGTATTTCATTAAAATTGACATTTAAATCCATTTTTTTCAATTTTTAAATACATATATTAAGGGTAATATTGTAAGTTAAATAATAAACTTGAAAAAGAAGTTAAAAAATAACAAAATTTAAGAAGTACTATATTCTTAATGGCATTTTTTACATTTATACTACTTTATTTGTTTAAATTAACATGGCTCATAGTTGGATAATTGATAATTTATGGAAATAAATTCATTTTTATAGTTATATATATATATATATATAATCTATTATTTGAGCACGGGATAAGTTATTTGGTAATCAATTTATCATTGAACCAATTTCTTGGATATCTATGTAAAAATTTCTCGAGTAATTCAATAGGAATGGGATAAAAAAGGAAAAAAGAAACTGTAATTTTGGGAATTTTGATGCCTTGAGTTGGCACAAAAAAGGGGTTAGTATAATTTGGCTTGAATTTTACTGTAAAGGAAGTTGCATGCCGATGGGTAGAAACTTTATATTGGCTGTTTTGTGGTCTCGCTCAATGTGTGCAAAAAAAGAAACAATCAAAGCCTGACATCTTTCATTTTACTGCGAGGGTACTGATCTGTTACAAAGGTGGACCCACCCACTCTCAAATTTAAGACGCACAGGAGACTTACGTGAAAATCAATCTCTCTTTTTAAAAAAAAAAACAAATTATATGAAGGTAAATTAATATGAAAGAAAAAGACCCTTTGCTTTCACTAACTAAAACTTTTTCCCCTTTTACTTTTGGGCAAGCCTCATAGTCATCATCAAGTCAAAACACCAAAATTGAAAATACTAAAATGGTGTTAACCAACATACCGATTTCAGAGCATAGTTATTATATTCAGATCGGTCCGGTGGTCGGACTGTTCGACCCGGTGATCCGGAGTTGGAATCGGTCTGGGTTAACATTTGGACCATTTAAGTAAACAAACCATTGGAAACTGGTGTGACCTGTTGAAACTCGAATTAACCTGATGATCCGGCCGGGTTTCAAGTGACCTGATGGATTAATGTATTTCATTAAAATTGACATTTAAATCCAATTTTTTATCAATTTTTAAATACATATATTAAGGGTAATATTGTAAATTAAATAATAAACCTTAAAAAGAAGTTAAAAAATAACAAAACTTTTCTCTCCCAACATGGGTCGCTTCTCACGTCTCGGGTCTTCCGGATTCCTCCTCCGCTGACTTCTCTATGGCAGGGGAACGGAGGTTCCGGAGCCGAAGCCGCCAGTGACTGTGGTAGTCACCGAGACCACCGACAATTTAATCACTCCTCCTGGGGATGTGAGAGTCATCTACCACGTGGATGACCGGGAAACCATGAAAGCTCTGATGGGATTGGGAAAAGACGAGAACTTGGAAGCTTCCACCTCCCAAACCGCCAAAAAGGATTGGGTGGAAACTGGTGATGACCTTCTAACTGGAATGGCGGTGTGGAATACGGGCTATTGTTTCGGCGAAACAGTCACCCATATCTCCAACTTCGTTGCATCAGGCCTCCGCAATGAATGGGCGAAAACCACACAGGCTTCACTTGACAATATGAGTCCGGTGAAGCCTATTGACCGTGCAACTTGAGATTACATTGTTCAACGGCTCATGCCTTATTTTTATGTTGTTGATGGTAGATTGAAGAAGCTTGAAGAAGATAACTTAAAAAAGCTTGAGGTCCAAAACGAGGGTAAGAGCGGAAAAACATCTCTAATTCCAACAACTCCACTGAAGGTGAACGGGAAGAATGGGAAGGCTGAAAAGGGGTGAACGAGAATGGCAAGGTGAACGGGAAGAATGGGAAGGCTGAAAGGGGTGAACGGGAACGATAAGGCTGGGAATGGCAACAACAAGTCTGCAAATTGTGATGCAAATGGCGGCAACAGGAATGGAGGCGCAGATGAATGGGACTGGAATGATATACACTTTGATATGTGGTAACTCATGGTGTTCTTATCTAGGGTTTCTATGGGTTTTGTTTTTCTTTTTTGTTCAAAACACTAAGGCTGTTTCTATATGGTTTTTTATTAATGCTTAGTATTCCATCAATGTTTAATGCTTAGTTTTCTTTCGTTTGGGTCTTGTGTTCTAATTTACTGGTTGAAGAGTTGAAACGATGATGTTTATTCTAATTTCTCTTTAATTTCAATATCTGTTATCTGATCTCTCTTTAATTTCAAAATGTTATTTTACTACTTGTCCAATCAATTGTATCATTACTCATTAAAATACTAGGGAAATCATCGTTACCTAGGAAAACAATTAGGCACTCTGTTTTGATTTATTTATTTTTACAAAGCAAAAAAATCTTAATTTTGTTTCTTTCTTTTACTAATTTTCTTTTTTCCTATCTCCACCTACTCTCATTGTCTTCTTTTTTCTCATTCGTCTCTTTTCCATTTGCTTGGTGAATATCTCTTTTCCATTTTTCTTTTTAGGAATCTTTTCCATTTTCATTATTGGTCTATTATATTGAGTAATATACCAAAAAAAAAAGTAGTAGTTCTTAATTATTATTTTATATATAGCAAGACCTGGTATTAAAAAAAAGAAAATAAGAGGAATGCTCTTTTTCCAGTTTTTAATACATAAAAAAGTTAGAGAAAATCTATTTTTCCTGTTTTTAGAGCTCATCTAAAATCTAAAACACATATAATGATGTAACACATGTTTTATTTGGGGGTGACACTTGTCCCCAAATGGCCGCCTAAATGGATTATTTTTGCAATAACCCTAAAACTTTTCAATTTTATACTTTTAGGTCCTTCTTATATTTCTTATAAGCCCTTCAACTTAATTTATTTTACGTTAAGACCCTTGAACATTTACCTTTACTACACTTTCATCCTCTAACATTTTATTTTATACAATTTGGTCCTTTAAATTCATTTCTTTGACTTTTTTTTATTAATTAAAGTCATTAATACCCTATATAGAGATGATATGTAGGGGTGTGCATTATTCGGCTTAAACCGAATTACCCAACCATAGAATTTTGGTTTTTGGTTTATTCGGTTCGAAACATCGGTTAATCAAAATAACCAAATAATTACCCGAAATATATGAAATTTAATATTTTCTAGTATAATTTTTTATACATATTCATTTAAAATTTATTAACTGAATGAACAGAATACTATTTTTGTAAAACCTTAATCGATATTAAATTTAAGTTAAAATATAATTTGGTAAATTAACCAAAATAGTTCGGTTTGGTTAATATTCGGAATATGATGTGCTTCGGTTCGGTTAATGTTTTATAAAAAAATAGTTTCCAGTTTATTCGGTTAATACTAATTTGGTTATGTTAATATTTTTCTATTGGTCTTTAAATTTGAAAATGTAAAATTTGTCAAGTGGGCAAATAATATAGAGGTGTTGCCGCAGCGGAGCGCGGCTGGGTATTTGCTCGTGTTTGACCAAGGGATAAGTTATTTGCTAATCAATTTTTAATTGAACCAATTTTTTTGATATCTATGTAGAAAATTTCTCGAGTAATTCAATAAGAATGGGATAAAAAAGGAAAAGGAAATTGTAATTTTAGGAATTTTGATGGCTTGAGTTGGCACAAAAAAGGGGTTAGTATAATTTGGCTTGAATTTTACTGTAAAGGAAGTCGCATGCCGATGCGTAGAAACTTTATATTGGTTGTTTTGTGGTCCCGCTTAATGTGTGCAAAAACAAGAAAAAAAAAAACAAAATCTGACAGTTTTTATTTTACTGCGAGGGTACTGATCTGTTACAAAGGTGGGCCCACCCACTCTCAATTTTAGAAGCACAGGAGACTTACATGAAATTCAATCGCTCTTTTTTAAAAAAAAATTAAGAAGGTAAATTAATATGAAAGAAAAAGACCATTTGCTTTCACCAACTAAAACTTTTTCCCCTTTTACTTTTGGGCAAGCCTCATAGTCATCGTTAAGTCAACACACCAAAATTGAAAATACTAAAATGGTGTTAACCAACACACCGATTTCAGAGCATAGTTATTAAATTCATATCGGTCCAGTGGTCGGACCGTTCGACCTGGTGATCCGGAGTTGGAATCGGTCTAGGTTAACATTTGGACCATTTAAGTAAACAACCCGTTGGAAACTGGTGTGACCTGTTGAAACTCATATTAACCCGATGATCCGGCCGGATTTCAAGTGACCCTGTGGATTAATGTATTTCATTAAAATTGACATTTAAATCCAATTTTTTTCAATTTTTAAATACATATATTAAGGGTAATTTTGTAAATTAAATAATAAACCTTAAAAAGAAGTTAAAAAAAAACAAAACTTTTCTCTCCCGACATAGGTCGCTTCTCACGTCTCGGGTCTTCCGGATTCCTCCTCCGCCGGCTTCTCTATGGCCGGGGAACGGAGGTTCCGGATCCGAAGCCGCCAGTGACTGTGGTAGTCACCGGGATCACCGAAAATTTATTCACTCCTCCTGGGGAGGTGAGAGTCATCTACCACGTGGATGATTGGGAAAACATGAAAGCTCTGATGGGATTGGGAAAAGATGAGAACTTGGAAGCTTCCACCTCCCAGACCGCTGCCAAGAAGAATTGGGTGGAAACTGGTGATGACCTTCTAACTGAAATGGTGGTGTGGAATACGGGCTATGGTTTAGGCGAAACCGTCACCCAGATCTTCAGCTTCGTTGCATCAAGCGTCCGCAATGAATGGGCGAAAACCACACTGGCTTCCCTTGACAATATGAGTCCGGTAAAGCCTATTGATCGTGCAACTGGATATTACATTGTTCAACGGCTCATGCCTTATTTTGACGTTGTTGACGGTAGATTGAAGAAGCTTGAAGAAGATAACTTCAAAAAGCTTGAGGTCCAAAACGAGGGTAAGAGCGAAAAAACATCTCCAATTCCAACAACTCCACTGAAGGTGAACGGGAAGAACGGGAAGGCCGAAAAGGGGGTGAACGGTAACAGCAAGGTGAACGAAAATGGATGAATGTGAACGGCAAGGTGAACGGGAAGAATGGGAAGGCCGAAAGGGGTGAACGGGAACGATAAGGCTGGGAATGGCAACAACAAGTCTGCAAATGGTGATGCAAATGGCGGCAACGGGAATGGAGGCGCAGATGAATGGGACTGGAATGATATACACTTTGATATGTGGTAACTCATGGTGTTCTTATCTAGGGTTTCTATGGGTTTTGTTTTTTCTTTTTTGTTCAAAACACTAAGTATGTTTCTATATGGTTTTTTATTAATGCTTAGTATTCCATCAATGCTTAATGCTTAGTTTACTTTCATTTGGGTCTTGTGTTCTAATACACTGGTTGAGGAGTTGAAACGATGATGTTTATTCTAATTTCTCTTTAATTTCAATATCTGTTATCTAATCCCTCTTTAATTTCAAGATGTTATTTTACTACTTGTCTAATTAATTGTATCATTAGTCATTAAAATACTGGGGAAATCATCGTCACCCAGGAAAACAATTAGGCACTCTGTTTTGATTTCTTTATTTTTACAAAGCAGAAAATCTTAATTTTATTTCTTTCTTTTACCAATTTTCTTTTTTCCTATCTCCACCCACTGTCATTGTCTTCTTTTTTCCTCATTTGTCTCTTTTCCATTTTCTTGGTGAAGATCTCTTTTCCTTTTTTTTTTCAGGAATCTTTTCCATTTTCATTATTGCTCTATAATATGGTGTAATATACCAAAAAAAAAAGTAGTAGTTATTAATTATTATTTTATATATAGCAAGACCTGGTATTTTAAAGAAAAAAAAAGGAAAATAAGAGGAATGCTCTTTTTCCAGTTTTTAATACATAAAAAAGTTAGAGAAAATATCTTTTTTCCTGTTTTTAGAATTCATCTAAAATCTAAAACACATATAATGATGTTAAAAGTGTTTTAATTGGGGGGTGACACTTGTCCCCAAATGGCCGCCTAAATGGGTTAATTTATGCAATAACCCTCAAATTTTTCAATTTTATACTTTTAGGTCCTTCCAATATTTCTTATAAACCCTTCAACTTAATTTATTTTACGTTAAGACCCTTGAACATTTACCTTTACTGCACTTTCATCCTCTAACTTTTTAATTTTATACAATTTGGTCCTTTAAATTCATTTCTTTGACTTTTTTTTATTAATTAAAATCATTAATATCCTATATAAAGATGATATGTAGGGGTGTGCATTATTCGGCTTAAACCGAATTACCCAACCATAGAATTTTGGTATTTGGTTAATTCGGTTCGAAATATCGGTTAACCGAATTAACCAAATAATTACCTGAAATATATGAAATTTAATATTTTCTATAATTTTTTATACATCTTTATTTAAAATTTATTAACCGAATGAACTGAATACTATTTTTGTAAAAAAATAATCGATATTAAATTTAAGTTAAAATATAATTCGGTCAATTAACCAAAATAGTTCGGTTTGGTTAATGTTCGGAATATGATGCTTCGGTTCGGTTAATGTTTTACAAAAAAATAGTTTTCAGTTTATTCGGTTAATACTAATTTGGTTTTGGTAATATTTTTCTATTGGTCTTTAAATTTGCAAATGTAAAATTTGTCAAGTGGGCAAATAAT
>AWWV01013397.1:0-138448 GCA_001974805.1 Corchorus capsularis | reverse complement strand
CATACTTAGGGTTCTTCAATCTTGTAGAGTCCTAGCAAACAATTAGGTAGTGATTACTTGGTTGTTTGTGAATCTTGTGATCTTAAGTTAACAATTGCAGGTCTAATTGAAAAACTTAAGGCCAACGAAAGAGGAGGATTAGCCTTGTGAAGGTCATCGACATACACATCTAGAAGTTGAAGAGTTCAAGTCGATCTTGAAGGATTTTCAAGGATAGATTTGAATCTAAAACCCCTAGATTTGTATTATATATATATATATATATATATATATATATATATATATATAATCTATTATTTGAGTAGGGGATATGTTATTTGCTAATCAATTTTTCATTGAACCAATTTCTTGGATATCTATTTAGAAAATTTCTCGAGTAATTCAATAGGAATGGGATAAAAAAGGAAAAGGAAATTGTAATTTTAGGAATTTTGATGCCTTGAGTTGGCATAAAAAAGGGGTTAGTATAATTTGACTTGAATTTTACTGTAAAGGAAGTTACATGCCGATGCGTAGAAACTTTATATTGGCTGTTTTGTGGTCCCGTTCAATGTGTGCAAAAAAAGAAACAAACAAAGTCTGACAGCTTTCATTTTACTGCGAGGGTACTGATCTGTTACAAAGGTGGGCCCACCCACTCTCAATTTGAGACGCCCAGGAGACTTACGTGAAAATCAATCGCTCTTTTTTAAAAAAAAAATTATATGAAGGTAAATTAATATGAAAGAAAAGGACCCTTTGCTTTCACCAACTAAAACTTTTTCCCCTTTTACTTCTGGGCAAGCCTCATAGTCATCGTCAAGTCAACACACCAAAATTGAAAATACTAAAATGGTGTTAACCAACACATCGATTTCAGAGCATAGTTATGAAATTTAGATCGGTTCGGTGGTCGGACTGTTTAACCCGGTGATCCGGAGTTGGAATCGGTCTGGATTAACATTTGGACCATTTAAGTAAATAACCCGTTGGAAACTTGTGTGACCTGTTAAAACTCAAATTAACCTGATGATCTGCCCGGGTTTCAAGTGACCCGGTCAGTTAATGTATGTTGTTCATTTTGAATTGCAGTTGGTGGCCATATTGTACAATCCATTTTCTTCACCTTAAGAATGATATTTAAAGATGCCACATTTCTGTAGTTAAGTACCCTGTTGTCTAAATTTGAGATTCAGCATCAAATTTTGGGACCATGCAATGCCAATAATATTGCTTTAGGATAAATAAGATGTTTGATTGCATATTGTCTTCTCTCAGTTTTGCAATATGCTCTAATCTCTATTGTGTTATAGATTCTGCGAAATGAATATCTAAACCATCTATAACCACAAATGAACATCTACTACTCAAGAAAGAGGATATATGTGAAATGAAGTGATGATATTGTTTTTGTCTGGTGAGGGACTAGCTACTAATGTCAGGGAAAACTGCTTTCTTCCATTTTTTCTTTTTTTGGTTTCAACACTAAAGGCTAGATTCATTGGGTTGAATGCAGTCTAGATGTATTTCTCATTGCTTGTAAATTAGTACATTGTTATTTTGGTGCCATTCCCTTTTCCTGGTTCCTCCTTTAATCAGTGAGCTTCCATTTAATTTTCGGTACAGCTTAACTTTAAACCAGACCCCTGATATTCTTTTTCTGTATGTTTTAGGTTATTCAATGTGAAGTTGGTGATGTGCTAGAGGTTCTCCCTTCTCAAAATCCTGCAGTGGTTGATTCTCTCTTGCAGCGCTGTAATTTGGACCCTGAATCATTCATAACTGTAAGTTCTTTCTATATTGGCCAATCGTAGCAGTCCTTCTTTTCAATGTTCTTGCTGAACAGATGTGTCATTTATTGATATTATATTGGCATCAACTGCGTGCTCAAATAATAAGTAAATGCCCTTGCCTTGCGAGACCTATTGAAAGAAAGTTTTGCAAGAAAAGTGTTCTACCACTTTTTCCTATTTTCTCTTGTTTTTCCTTCTATGTGCCTCAATTAAGTCAGGTTCTCACTTCATAAGAATGAAGCCAGTCATGCTGCTCATGCACCAAATTTATACTCTTTTTTTTTTTTAATAGTTTGAATTTATGATACAATGTTTCCAGGACTTAGGAATTTATTAGCAGAGTGTTTAGGGCTGGTATAAATAGCCAACTTAGCAGTCATCTTTTGTTGAGAGATAAGACTTAGAACATATTTGTCACTTGTCAATTTGCTTTGTAATGTGTTGCTCATATTTTACTTTTTGTGGTCTTATAGGACATCACATCCGTAGGGTTAGGGTAGGACACTGCTTGTTTGTTTGATATCTTGTCTATTGTGGTTTCAAAAGCTCTTTTGGCCTTTGTATGCCTCACATGCATAAGAAAATTTAAAACATGATCTTTCTATATATTTTTGGTACTCACCATGATCTATCTAGCTATATGCTGACCTTGTACTGAAAAATATGTTTGATTTCAGATCCATCCTAGAGAAATGGAAAATCACCATCTTGATAACAATGTTAATACTTTGGAGGTGCCCATTAAAATTAAAAACTTTTGTGGAACTGACCATGGATGTTGCATCTGCAATCAAGTTCATTTGATTCACCCCACTGAAAAATAGGGCTTTCTCCATTTCTTCTTCCCCTTTGGTTCACCCCAATCAAGTTCATTTGACCGTTGTCTTGGTGTCATGGACAACGCCATTCAAGAGGGAAAGGGGAGGCCTCTGCTCAACATGGCTAGCCAGTGCCAGTCTTGATCCTGAACAAAAAGTATGGTTGCTGGATTACATAATTGAAGTTGCAATAGTATTTTGCCCTTTTACAGCAGAGCTGTATGTATCATGTTGCATGTGTAAGTCGTACTAAAATGTGTATTTTGTCTGAACAGGAATATGGATATGCATTCCAGTATGGTTTCAGAAAGGTTTGCTTCACTTGCCCTTATTCTCATTGGACCTGGAAGTGGAACTGGCTGTGCACCTTTCCGTGGTTTTGTGGAGGAAAGAGCTACACAAACACAAAGCTTGTATTATTCTATTCTTTGGTTGCCGAAATGAGGAGAATGACTTTCTTTGTAAAGATTTTTGGTTATCCCAATTCAAAAATAACAAAGTTGTTAAAACTAGAAGAATGATGAAACGTTCCATGTGCACAAACTGCAAAATATAAATGAGCTGTTGCTTTGTTCACTTTCCACCCTTAATTTTTAGCTGCAGACTTTGTGACCTTGGCACCAGTTCCAGTTGGATCCTTCTTCTCAATAGCAACTCTTGATGACACCAATAGCAACTCTCTGGCTCTGGCACATGTCCATCAGGACCATCACAGCAAAACGCCCCAAAATAACCATGGGCTTCGTGGGAACCATCTTCACCATACCAGCATCACCCACTGAGCATACTTTGTCACTATCAAGGCAGAAATGACAAAATAATAATAATGGTATTGAACCTGCTCATACGAACCATATAACAAAAGAGAAGTAATGAATATTCAAAATTTACACATATAATATTAGAACAGAAAATATCACACATGAAAATTATAAAGCTGACATGCTCTACCTGATGCGACTTTTGTTATATCAATTTCCAGAGTCATCCTCTATTGCATATACAAGTTTCCGCCCATCGACAACATCTTTAGCTTGCAACTCCTTTAACAATCCCATGGGCCATGGCATCCTCCACCCTTCCTCTTCTGCATATCTCACCGACAAGATCCTTTAGTTTTCTATTGTTCCTCATATGCTTAAATATATTTACAGCTCTTGTGATCAAATACCTAGCTTCTGTAAAAAACTAGTATATGATTGTATTATAAAGAGGCTCTGGCTCGGTACTAACAATAACATCCATTTCTTCACACATTTTCGCAACACCAAGCTTCTTGATGGTAATATGATAAGTGGAAACATCATGCCTAAACCTAGGCTGCTGCGCCGCCCAATTAAATAACTCCAAACAAACTAAAGGAGATCTTCTTCTGCAGTTATCACATTACATAGCTCTTCAGCAGTGAATCTTGGTGGGAGTTGTGAAACGGCCTTCTGAAATTTGTCTTGATCAAGGACAGCTTTACTACTAGCTTTTAATCTCTTATTCCTCCTTCTAAATGATCTAGATGGGGCTCTAGTTGAGTAAAATGAAGAGAATGAAATACAATATAACTAATTTAAATTTGCAGTGGGAGATAGACTGGAAAATGGGTCAACTTGGTTAACGCCTAAAAGGCGAGAAATTATTAGATGGGACGGACCCACCACGCCATCAATGGGACTAACCAATAGAATTTTGTCATATCAAATTAACTCCTTAAATTTATGTACGATTTTAACCCAAGGTTTAGCCCCTTTTATTTAGGCTAAATGCTCAAATCAGGACAAAACCTTTGATCAATTGCTCACATCAGACCCAAACCTTTAAAACGTAACAAATAAGGGCTAAACCTTTCCAGAGTGACACAAATCAGGATACGTTATAACAGACGTTTGCGTTTGAAAGACACGCACTAGTGAAAACGCGTAAGACATGATAATAGTGAAACGTATCCAAATTCTATTGATTTTATTTTATTTTCTGATTATTGCCGAAATATTTTATTAATCAAATTAGTTTTAGGGAAAAAATAATATATATTATAATAATAAGAGGAATACACTGATTGGACACGTATTTTATAAAAGGAATTAAAAGTAATAAAATTAAGGGAAAAAAAAACCAACATCACTGCCATTTTCAATGGTCGAAACTCGAAAATGCAATTAGAAGAATACAATAGTAGTTTCGAATGGGACCATAAATTCTTTGAAGAAATCCTCCAATCAATAGACTTCATTGAAGCTACTCTTTACATTCTTCTTCTTCTTCTTCATCTCCATCTTCTATCGTGAAGGGATGCAAGTCACTCAACCTTCAAGAAAGTGACCAAAAACCTTGACGCCGGTTAACCTTATTTCAATGTCCCTCCACAAACCTCGCCTCTATTTATTGTTATCCTTGATTTTATAGCAGTTTCATGCCGATTATTAGAAAAAATTTGAGGGGTGTGTTTGAGGTATCGATTTGTTTAGATCTCAAGTTTTCTGGTGATGAGTTTTTGATTCGAGCATAGGGAGTTAAGAAGGTCATTTTTGGTAAATTTGGGTGGCTTTTGGGACTGCGGCGAAGATTGGTGTGGCGGGGGCGGCGCCGGAATCTGGGTTTGAGACGTTAGGGAGGTGGAGAGAGAAATTATATGAGAGAGAAAGAGTTTAAATTAAATAGGGAAATATTAAATAATATTAAAATTTTATATTAATCATAAATTTTTTATGTTCTGAGGGATAATCTTAAATTTGACCGAAATAATCTTTGAATTCGTTATCCTTTCACTTATTGAAACAAAAACTTAATTTATTTTTTAGTTAAACTAATTAGTTAATTTCCTTTTTTTTTGCATCAATTTTTATTTATTTTGTTTTAACTAGCAAATTATTAGGAAATTAATAATAAATATATTCAGGAATTTCAGGAATTATTTCACCCATTTTAATTAGGTGTACGTTTTCCGCTTTTCTCTTATTTTTCCTTATTTGTTTTCTTTTCTTTTTTGGTACTTTCGTTTTTCCTTTTCCTTTCAACAAATTAGACATTTTTTTTATTTATTTCACTTTTAAAACCAATCATATAATGCCATGTCATATAACCGTTTACTTAACAGAGCGTGTCTTACACTCATTTTATTCCGTTTGCACATGTCCTGATTTGACACAGTCCTCAAAGGTTTAGCCCTTATTTGCTACCTTTTAAAGGTTTGGCCCTGATGTGAGCAATTGGCCAAAGATTTTGTCCTGATTTGGGCATTTAGCCTTTTATTTAAAACAAATGGGTAATTCCCCAAATTTGAGATTTTATTGGGGATAGGGTTTTAGAAAATTGATGAGTTGTCTTCATATTATTGATTGGTCTCATAGATGACGTGGTGGGTTCGTCCCACCTAATAATTTCTCTTAAAAGGCATTGTTGAAGCCCACATGAGCACTGACGTCAGGGGCGGAGCTATGTAGAGTTCAGTGGGGTCAATTGACCCCACTGGACTTTGAAAAATCAATTATAAATATTTTTAAGTTTTTCCTATGATTTTTTTGGTTATTTGGTTAATATGACCCCACTAAAATCAAGAAAAATTTAAGAAAGTTATTCATGATCCATAATAATTGGGTAAAAGTTAAGAAAATTGTTAATCATCTATCATTAATCAAAACTTAAATAGAAGCATTAATATCTATACTAATTATAATGTCAAAATCTGAGTTTGTCTCACGAGTTGATTCGGAGACAAACTCAATTTTTTAAAAATTCAAAATAAAATAAAAATT
Organism: Corchorus capsularis; assembly: GCA_001974805.1. Taxonomy (NCBI): domain Eukaryota; kingdom Viridiplantae; phylum Streptophyta; class Magnoliopsida; order Malvales; family Malvaceae; genus Corchorus; species Corchorus capsularis. Next base: position 132,112 of record AWWV01013397.1, on the reverse strand, counting down.
ACCCATTTTAGATAAAAATTACCCATTATAGGATAAATATAATATTTAAATTTATTTATATCATTTTAAAGAAACTACCTATTGAAAATAAAAACTGTCATAAACCACTCACGTAGTAAGTGCCATGTGTCTTGTCTATACTAATTATAATGTGAAGTCTTGAATTTGTATCACGAGTTGACTCGCATACAAACTCAGTTTTTAAAAGATCAAAAACTACCAATTTGAAAATAAATCACCAAGGATATATATATATAATAATTAATTTTTATTTATATCATTTAAAAATAAACTACCAATTTAAATGTACAAAAAAAGAAAACTACTATAAACTACATTTTTATTTCTACACTCACAAAGTGAGTGAAATAGATCTAGTAACCATAATGTGAAGTGAAATCTAAGACTACATATATAATGTGAAGTGAAATCTAAGACTACATATAATGGAAGGATCGTTAAAACTCGGGTCGACCCGAAATCAAATGAACAGTAAAAATCAATTGAATTAGATTCGTTGGATCATTTCAATTGACAGAGGAGATTCAGCCACGTCATCGGATTCCAAACAACCTGCAACCCGCCTCTCGCCGGCCCGACCCGTATTCAACGTGATGCCCACGATTCCAACTACTCCCTTTCCTCTGACTTCTTTCATTCCTTACCTAATCACATTTACCACTCCCGTGATTTCCTTCTATTCCCCTTTCAATCTTTGTTTTTCTTTGCTTGGCTGCTCAGTCTCCTTTTTTCTCTTCTTTCCTGACTTTCGATTTTCTCTCTGTTTTTTTATGTTGCTATTTCGTTTGATGTCTTTGCCGCTTTCTTGAGGCCGGCTTCAGATTCCAGCAATGCCTCCACCGTTTCTCTGGCCTCCTTGACTTTTAAACGGGTCCGTTTCGTTTTCCTGATTTCATATTCTCTCTTGTGCGTCTTTGTCGTGTTTGTGTATCGGCTATGTAATTGGTTTTTTAAATTCGTATGGGTTGGGTGTGTGTTAGTTTCTTCCTCCCTCTATTGGTTTACATCTTGGTTTGCTTTTGGCTTTATTGTTTTCTATCAAGGGAGATGCAGGAGATTTATTTGGTAAAGCCACTTCGCTTATTCAAGCAGATCCATTAAAGGAGTAAAAGTCTTTAGCAGATGATTCTACTTTTGAGATTTCCTCTCCAACTACTAAAGAAGAAAGCCCTTATTCTTACCCAAGGCCGGAATAAATGATTTAGCTTATTGTTGCAGAAAGCGCTATTACCTATTCCCGTTTGTGAGTGAAAAGCACATCCCCTTCATCCAATCTAATGGGAAAGGTTATGGCAACGGCTGGAGATTCATATTCGTCCAACCGATAAACGAGGTCTTTATTCATTGACATCTAACATTCTCTGTATATTTGCGGGTTCACGATCAAAGCTTGAGGTAAGGTTCTATTTTTTTCCCTCTTATTTTTCATTGACTTAGTGCAATTATTCTTAATTAAATGTAAGTTAAGTATTCTGTATGATGGATTAAAGATTGTTGACCATGCCGGTATTTGCTATTGATTTCTGTAGGATCCCTAAAGTTTAGTGTCCTGATTAACTTAATTCTTCCTCTGCTGCAGCATATTATGCCTTCCAATGGCACGCCACCACATCCTTATGATGCCATGTATCCTCATGGTCGAATATACGCGCATCCTTCCATTCCCCAAGTGTGTATTTTCCACATTTTTTTTGTTCTAAATGCCTGAATAGCTGGATACTCAGAGTATGTTTATGAAATGGTCTAATCTTGGGCAGGGATCTTATCCGTTTAGTCCTTTTGTCATGCCTTCACCAAATGGTATTGTTGGGGCTTCTGTGAGCACTTAATCCCTCTCTCTTTTAGTTATTTGTTCTTCCAAAAGACAACTTTTATGTCTATCATTATATTTAACTGACTCATGAGATTTTATGCAGGGAAATACTCCTGGAATCATTGAAAAAGATGGTAAGACTTCTCAGCTGAAGGAGAAATTGCCAATTCAAAGATCAAAAGGCAGTTTGAATATGATTACTGGAAAGAAAAATAATCCTGGTAACATCAGGAACTTCTGCTAATGGAATTTATTCTAAAAGGTATTGCAGGAAAGATTTGATCTTTGCAGTTATTGTATAGTTTTGGACTTTTGGTTGGTCTTTTTTGCTATTGTTTGTTACAAGGAGTCATGAGTGCATCCTTTTTGTTACGTTGAACTTTTCAATTTTTATTATTATTAGCCTGCCAACTTAGATTAGTTATCTATTATACTTTATTAACAATAGTCACGTTTATATAAAACATCAATAGTTTTAGTCTTCTTTTACCAAATAATTTATGATTAAGGGAATGGGAACTAATGGAATACATTTACCCTCATAATATCTTCGGAAACTATTCTTATTTCCAGTGTCTCATTGTTACATTTCTGCAGTCATGCATGAAAGTTGCCATGGACTTTGTTTCTCCAGAGAACATCAAGGAATGTCTTTGTCTAACTGAGGAGTTCCGCCAACTTCCCAAGGACCATAGAGCCAGAGAAGACAGACTTGAGGTGCCCTTTCATTGATCAGAACATTGTCTTCCAGTGAATTGTTGATTGAAGTTGAGATTATAACTATGTTGGGAGATTCACATAGTTACATGGGTGAAGAAATTCATTTTGAGGCCTAATTACAGGTGAGTATTTTCTTCTAGGGCCCCATTAATTGATGATAGCTTTAGGGCCTTTAATTTCCTATGCTCACTTTGGATACTATTATAGTTTGTGCTTAGCTTGATTCATTTGACTTGACAAAGTAAGTTCAAGATTTAAAAGTATTTCTTATTAATCCTGATTAGCTATTACGCCTCCAATTTAATTACCGCACCTGACAATTTAATTTGTGCACTTCATCATGCTTCAACTTATTAATAAAAGTATAAAACTGTTTAAAATTAAGTTTCATTGAATATATGCTATTTCAATTGAACATGTATAGAACATTAATACTACACAACAATATTTCAAAGTTGTTTTAGATGTTCAACTTATGAGCACAGAGCAGTCCTTTGGACTTTGATTTTCGTTTTACCTTTATCTTATTCTTAGTTTGAGGAATTGGGTTTTGAGTTGAGGTTTTGTTTGTTGTTTTATGGCTTGGAAAATGTAGGCAAAGGTTTGTTGGTTGGTAAAGATCTTGAAAAAGTTATTAGCTTTTTGAGTGTGGCCTCTTCCTTCTTCTCTTTTTATGCTTTTAGTTGTTCGCATCGCCTAAAACTTTCTGGGGCGATGCAATTATTGGATGAGTAATGAGGTTGGTTCATTATTTTGGCATTCCCTTTGCTTCAAGTTTGTCATACTTTATGAGATGAGAGTTTAGTGATTATAGTGAAAAAGATTGGCTTTGATTATAATGCTGATGATGATGATAAAGGGAAATATGTACCTTTTTTTTAGAGGACATGTGTACTAATTAAAAGAGTGTTTCTTTTTTATTTTTAGATGAAAATATTGTAGTCATCTATTATCAGATAATGATGATGATAATAAGATCCTTATTATTTGTCAATTAGTTCTCAGTTATTCTACAGTACACTTGGCAGTGTTTGAAAAACAATTTGGCTCTTGATTTTACTGATTGCAAGATTTTATTTTTATTGGTATATCTTAATTTCTTAATCTGTAGTATTATTTAGTTGGTATGAGAATTCAAACAGAAAATTGATGAATAGTTGAAGTAAAACCATGATATGCCAAAGGCATATTGCATTGAGGTGAATTTTCGCACCAAGGTGCTTATTTTGGCTGACTTCCAAGAAGTTTTAGCAGCTATTGCTATCATTTCATTGATGGGATTAGAGTTCATTTTTCCAATGCACCATTAGATGCTTTCTCGGTGAAAGCTGAGAAGAAGAGGCAGAGAGAAAGAATGGTAGGATGGTATCGATTGGAGACTATTTTTACAATAATAACGTATTGAGAAGTGATTGTGACAATGATTTTCATGTTTCAGGCTGAGATTGAAAAGGTTAAAAAGCGAAAAGAGGAAAGGGCACTTGAGAAAGCACAACATGAGAAAGAAATGGTAAACTTTGCTTCATTATATTGACAACTTCAAATTTTCCTGCTTTTTCTTGGTAGATATGTCATATCTGTTTCTACCCGTAGGCTTTGTTAGGTAGAGAACGTGCCCGAGCTGAGTTCCAAGATTGGGAGAAGAAAGAGGAGGAGGTATGGTGCTGAGTTGTCATCAATACTATGTCTTTCCTTGTCGTTTACAGTTGGTTGGGTTATTAACATGTGCTATCTGCAGTTCCATTTTGATCAAAGTAAAGTCAAATCGGAGATTAGACTGATCAGACTGCGTTCATGAGTCCAATTGTCCCATTGTCGCTCCCTATTCAATCATTACCCCAGTGTCTGTCAGTTGCTGCATTTTTTGCTCCTGGAGTTGTATCCTATTGCCTATAAGAGAAGGGAAAGACAAGTGCAAGGTACCTTTGTTTCTTCTTTGCTCTCTTCTTTGAAATGCTCAAAAATCTGTTTGCAATTTATTGGATTTGGTAAATAAAAAATTGCTTGTCATTTTACACTGAGTTTCTGAAGGCTGTAGTGAAGTTTTTAATTAAGCGAATGCAGAAAAGTGCTAATTTGATCCTGTCGAAATTAGCTTATGTTGAAGAACTTTGTTGAATCTTTGGCTCTTTCTACATGAATATGATTTTTTTGATATATCATTATTTCCTTTGCATTCTGAAGGTGTAACTTTTCCAGTGTGTTATGTGATACTTAACTGATAGTTTTTGCATCTGCAATAGTGTATGCTTTGGTGGATTGGATGATAGAAAAGAAAATGGTCTTTTGGGAAGGATATGTAAGTACTGAAGCAATGGAGACATTTGTCCCAATTAAGTGGTTGTATTCTTGATGTAGTTTAGTTGTTTCATGTTTGTAAGGGAATTCCGGATTGGAAATTTATTTAAGACTTTGTTCATAAGTTTCTAATTTCGAGGCTCTTAAATTTTCTCCTTTCTCCTTTAACAAGTTTGATCAGAATGTAAAAAAGATTTTGTACTTATTCATTACTGATTTACCGAGAGGTCAAAACAACTGATTCACTGAGAGGTCAAAACAATGTCAGGCAATTTGGTGTTTTCTCTAACAAAATTTGAAGAAGAGTATATTTATCATAGGCTTTTAGAATAGCTCTGGATTTGTTGGTGTTCTAACATTTTATTTTTGCTTATGTAGCTTAATGAAGGTGTTGGGGATAAAAGCTCTGCAGAGTCTCTTGAATGCTATCATGCTTTCTGATGTGTTCCTGGTCTGTAGTACTTAGGTTGTTGTAGTAGTAGTGGTGAATAGAGTGGAAAAGTGTGATCCTTTCTCAGTCCTTTTTTTTTCAGGGATAGTTCTAATGGATTTTTATCTCAAGGAATTTCCTTGGTAAGTTCTTCTTCCTTCTTCTATCATGATATGCTTGGTTGGATTTTGTATCATGCTTGGATTTGGCAATGAGAACACCAGATTTAGCTTTGCATCAGTGTGTAATGCCATTATTCAGGAATATACATCATAATCCAGAATTCTTTTCTGATCCTCATGATGTTGATCCTTCTATATTTGAGGTAACTACTCTTTTGAGATAGCATAGCAAACTTCAACTTTCTGTTTACTTTCAATAATGTCTTCAAGATGTAACTATGAACTATGAATTTAACAAGCATTTATGTTAACCTGATTTTCAATTTTCCAAATGCTCCAGCACTGGGATGTCTTTGAACTCGAAGATCTGGAAATGGGCACTTCAAGAATGTTGGCTGGGTAAGCATCCCATATACATGATACCATACATTCAAGGTTAGGCCTCCTTTTAGCTCTTAAATTGGACCATCTCCATCTCTTATCGCCTGTAGATTTTTCTTAATTGAGTTTCAAATTGCAGGACAAGAGTCAAAAGCTGGTGAACTGATTCCAAGCTTGATTTGCAGCATTCAAAGAACAAAATATGGTGAGTGTTCATTCTTCCATGCTTCTTATTTTATTAGTTTTATGGATCTTGCATTTCCTTCAACCGAATTCTGCCCCTTGCTTATGAAACCTTCAAACCTGGCTGTTCAACTTTCTGGCACATTCCAGGTGGTTCTCATTTTTTTTCCTGCTATTTAAGAGAGCAATATGGGCTCACCTGCTTTTAACATTAGTTATTTCACTTATGTGTCTACTTAAAAATGAATCGCTTATCACCCTATACCCAAGGATAATTTGAAGATGAGAGGAATTGGATTTGCTTCCTCTCTTTCCTATTTTCTAGTGCTGATTAATTTGTTCAAAGATATTGTTCACTAGATTGAGCCCTGGTATGGTACTAAGTATAAAGTAACTGTGTAGCTTTACGTACAGTTGTTTAAGATGTCATTTCTTCAATTTTCTCTCCATTGAGGTTTAAAGTCTCAAACTTTGGTATATATTTTTGCAGGTATATTTTTGCAGAATGACACCACATACTTTGGTGCGGTTTTTGGAAGGGTTGCTAATCGAATCAGAGGTGCAAAATTTACTTTGAATGAAACCAAATATAAATTGAAGGCTATCGAAGGGAAAAACATGCTTCATGGTAAATTGATTCTTCATTGTTACCTTAATTTCCTGATTTTGCACTGCAATATATATAATAATCTACTAATATATCAGAAGTTAGCAAAATTTCTTACTTCTGTTTTTTTTCCCCATCTGTGTTGCGGTTTAATGAACAATAGATATTTACTCTCCTACAGATAAGAAGAGGAAACTGTGGTAAGTCAGATGTGGCTCTCTTGAATACTGATGTTGTTGGTTGTTTTTGCTGAGTTACTAATGATCTGTTTGCGGTTGACTCTCCTAACAAGAGAACAAGGCTAGGAGTGTGTAAGTTTTTGTGTTGTTTGCTGATCATGTGATGTCATTTATTCTTTGTTGTTTTGATACTTAAGTACCTTTTTTCTTTGTTTTTTTTCCTTATAGGTCGATGATTGTGCTGTAGAGAAATGCTCTGCTGAGGCTCTCGAAGGGTATGCTGCTTTCTAATATGTTTGGTGGTGGTTTACAAGGCTATGGCCTCTCTCTTCTTCCTCCTTTTTTTGGGGTACTTGGTGTGAGTTCATAATTGGAGGATTCTGATGGGTGTGGCGGATAGATTTGGACTTTGTGAAGTCTTTGTTTTTTTTTTTTTTTTTTTAGACTTTCCTGACCTTTTGTGTAAGATAATGCTTAGGTGATGTTTTTATGTGTATGGCCTCTGAAGAAAGCGAGATGCAGTGAAATTATGGCTGTTTTGTTGCATCCTGCTTCTTTGTAATATATAATTTTCAGTTGTATGTAAGGTCATGAGAAATGCTATTATAAGATGTAAGGTTTTGAAAAATACTATTATAAGTGAAATGAAATATGCTATTATCTTGGTGTATATTGTATCTTACAAATTCTTATGGCATGTTCAATCTACAAGTGTTGTCCGGACTGGAAAAATATGGGTTTTAAAAAGGTAATTTTGACAACATGTGAGGAAGGTGTGGAGGATATGCATAGATTAATAGAGTAGAGAAAAAAGGGATAGATAGTTTTGAAAAAGGATTTAAGTTTGACTTGAAATGTATGTTGTATGGCGATGGATTGTTACTAATAGCATAAAATACCTTCATACGTTGTGGTGGGCAAATCCACTAAGAAGGAAAATGGAAAAGAAAAAATGGCAGGCATAAACTTTTCCCTTCCATGGTAGTTTTTTAAGAATCTTGGAGATTTAAGAATGATTACTAGATGGAGTTCTCGCTTAAATTCAGGACCACCCCATAAGAATCTTCTATTTAATTACTGGGCGAAGAGAGGAGCTATAATCGTGGGAGAGCTTGGAGCAGACTTTAGATGAATTCTATTGAAAATATTTAACTGTTGATTGTGGAGTTAGAACAGTTATTGGTTTGCATTTGGTCACTGATGTTATTATAGTTGAGTTAATTATTTGAAGTTTAAGTTTTATATGTCTTGGTTTTAGCTAAGCTTAACAAAAAATAAATTGTGTTTGAAAATAATGGTGGACTGACTGAGGAGATTTTTTCTAATATATTGATCTTCATTGAGGAATTGGTGAAAATGATAGGCATATCTTGATTACTCTTTACCTTTGTTTTGGTATCTAAGTTTCATCACAGGGTAATGGTGAACACTATCTCTCCAGTTTTTTTTGTTTTCACAATGGTAATTGTGATGGTCAATCTGAATTATGAAAATATTTTCCAATACTGGATTTTTGTCTTTCTTTCGGTTTCATTGATAGCAGAAGACATCATCACCAATCATTTTTCCAGTTCTTGCATTATACTATTCTATGCCATTTATAAGTACTCTATATTTAACTTAATCATACATGGTTATACATGGTTAGTGCATGCAACGTTTCCTAAATTTTACTATGTTATAGGCCATGGTTTTTCTTTGTATTAGAACATCCCCAATCTTGAGAGAACCCTTGAAGATTTCAGCAGCAAGTTTATGTGGTCTTATACAGTCGGTAATCCCATTGGGATATTAAAACAATCTAAGTTTTATGGCCTGTATATTTTTTACCATTCAGTATGGCTAGAATAATTCCTATCTTTGGATCCCATTGGGATATTAAAACAATTTATGTTTTTTTGGTCAAAAAAAATTAAGTTTTATTTTGTATACTTATTGCCATTCGATATGGTTTGAACAATTCCTATTGTTTGACATGAACAATTTTGTAATTAGCATCTTAATGCTTTAATTAGCTTGTTTTATACAATATGTCATATGTCTTTGTAAGGCATGCTTTATTCCTTTGACTATTGTTCGGGATTTTTGATCCCACAATGATATTGTTTCATCATATCATGATAATATTTTGCTTTCATTTGATAATAGTAATCAATTAATGCACTCTTTTTTCTTATGCTACGTTCCTTATACATCAATGTATTAACCAATCCCATCAACAAGGGGTTGGATCAAGTGGTAAGCGGCCTGTTCCAGCTTAAATAGGTCTTGGGTTCGAGACCTTGCATACGCAGCTGCCCCTATTGGGAGATTCACCCACCATAACCAGGTGCGCGACGCGGGTCGGATCCGGATTAGTCAGGGCAAAGTCCTGGATACCGGATGGGATACCAAAAAAAAATATGTATTAACCAATCCCTATACATCTATGAACATGGAACAAACAAGAGAAAAAGAAAGAGCGGTCGAGAAAGAAAGAGGAGACGAGGAAAGGATAAAGAAGAGGCCCGACAACAACAAAAGTCTGCCAAGAGTCCAAACCAATAAACAGCCAAATGCCTCGGTTTAAACTTCCAAATACATATGTCATCACCTATTTGAAGCCCTGATAAAAATGTTGAGGCCTATTTAAACTTCAAATAAATAACGTTATCCCCAATGCTCAAATGAAGTAATGAATATTCTTGCAAAAAACATAGATTTTTTCATAATTAACGTGTTTGCAAATCCCTCGCCCGCGGCGAAGCGCGGGCCGAGAACTAGTTAGAATAATGGTGTAATAATCTCCGAGGAATAATTTTGATAGTAATAATCTTATTGGTACATGGACAAAAGGAAAACATTTATAGAACAATATTAAAGTTACATGATGATTTATTAGCCTTTTTGCATCCTGAATTATGTGGTTAAGGATATTTTGCTTAATTTATTAAAAATCAAGACAATTTGCCTCATAAACTTCCCAAATTTAGGACAGTTTGCCCTTTCCTTTAAGAAATAAATGTCCTAAATTTGGGAACTCTTGAGGATAAAATGTCTAGAATTTGAATATTCAAGGATAAGTTACCGCAATTTGAAGTTTATAGGGCAAAATGCCCTTGACGCAAATTATGATAGACATCCGCCTCTTGACAATTCGCATAGTAATAGAAAGGTTAAGGAAGCCATGTAAAAGTATGCCTTCGAATCTTACCCTCACGCATCATCTTAAGAAAAAAAAAATCATAATAATATTGACCCCACTGATGAAAGTTTCTAGCTCCGCCACTGACTGACGTGGAAATGCCGTGTTTGTCACATCAGCAAATCTAATAGGACTTAATGAATACGACATAACAAAACCCGTCACGTGAAGGGGGAATTAGCGTGATTTTGTAAATTCAAGAGGTAAAGTATTCAAGAGGTAAAGTGGCACAATTTAAAGTTCAGGGGATAATATGTTCTAAAATTGCAAAGTACAGGGGCGAAGTGGTTAAGCCTTATATATATTAGATTAGATACGGAAAAAAAGTTTTGCGGTCCAATCCAATCATTTCTAGAGGATATTGGCGTATGATTAAAGGGAAAATTGGGGTAAAATCTCGTGGGCGAGTATCGGTGTTTTAGGCCAAAGTGTATCCAAGTTCTCCACTTAACAAAATACACAAATAAAACACAACACATCCAACATAAAGCAAGATTTGGAAGGGTTTTGTTTTTAAATTAGAAAAACCATGTAGGAGTTCTAACTTTTACCAAACTAAAAATAAACTATCTCACTTCCCCTCTTTCCCCTCCGTTACCATTTGCTTTATTCATGAAACAGACCTCACAACCTAAACAACCTTTCATTCATTACTGCAGTCTCATTTAGGAAGAGTTTTTCAGAACCCATTCCACCAAAGTTGAAATGCCAAATCCTGTTGCCACACGTTTCTTATCGTTCCAGACAGGACCGGCCAAGTCAATGTGCATCCATTGTACTTTCTCATCAACAAACTACAAAAGCATGATTCAATATCAAAACTCCGCAACAAGCTTTTATAATGGAGATAAATAAGTCATAGGTATAAAATGTCAAATTAGTCACAGACCTGTTTCAAGAACAAAGCTGCGGTGATAGCACCACCTTGACGACCACCAGTATTTACCATGTCAGCCACCCCGGATTTCATCGACTCCCAATAGCTTTCCTCTAGGGGCATTCTCCAAAACTTCTCACCACTAGTCTCTGAAGCTTGAAATACCTCCTTTGCTAGATCGTCACTGGGAGTGAAGACACCTAAGATTAGGGGGAAAAAATCAATGAGATTTTTTGTGACTAGATGAGAACGGTTGGTAGTTAATACTATAAAAAATTTAATTTTAAATGTAGAAAAAAAACCGTTTTATTTGTTATGTTTTATCAAACTAATAAAACTTAGTTTAGGAGACAACGGACTAGATATAGTAGAATCCTAGGTTGTAAAAATACCTGCAATTGACGGTCCAAGAGCCACAATACAAGCTCCAGTTAGTGTTGCCAAGTCAATTACCTGTAAAAGGAGTGCAAATAGTCTTAAAAGTGTACTTATTCTGATTACATGTAAAACATAAGCCATCCACAATTTTGTGTTTACAATTGTCGCAATATTTTTTTGTACCTTGTCAACACCTTGGTTGCAAGCATAAATCAGAGCATCTGCAAGTGTAAGCCGGCCTTCTGCATCAGTGTTATTAACCTGCAATTAATAAAATGAGCAACAAGTTCTTGTTAAAACAATTGAAGAAAGTCAAACTCCCATTTCTCCATAAATGAAACTCACCTATAATAATAATAATAATAATAAACTATACCTCAATTGTTTTTCCATTTGCAGCAGTGATGATATCTCCAGGTCTCATACCCGTTCCACTTATCATATTTTCACAAGATGCAACAATAAAATGAACCTGCATTATACAGACAATTTACTAGGGTAACATAAAAAGCTTTAATGGAGAAACTGAAAGGCAAAGCGTATGAAAAACACAGTGAAAAGAATACTCATCCTTTCCGCAGCTTCAAAGTAATTTTTTTGGAAAAGAAAACCATAGCAAAATGAAGCAACTAACGACTGACCTCTACTCCAGGAGGCTTGATTTGTCCAAGGGCTTTTGCTGCGCCTAGAACTGCTGCAGACCCTCCCATGTCAGTTTTCATTATCTCAATTGAGCAACCTGGTCCAGTCTTGATGTTGTAGCCACCACTAAGAACATTAAGACAAATAATCAGAAAACTATGGATTGCATTAAGAATAAATTTTTTGTTAAATATCCATGTAATAGGCTGCTCTAAAAGGAAAATTTCTACATGTTCACTTTAATCGATTAAATGTGCACATAAACACTTGTGAAGAACCATTCTCTTCACTTAATCTGTGTTGGACAATAAGGTTTTTTTTTTTTTTAAAAAAGGAAGAATCTTATCACTTTCCCTTTTTATATATTTCCTACCATAGCACAATCAGAAAGTATCTCCTACTAGAATATCTTTGTTTAAGTATACAGATACAGACCTATCAAAAGTCAGTCCTTTGCCAACTAATGCTAACTTGGCTTTAATAGGTCCACTTGGAGGTTTGTAGCACAAATGGATGAAATGAGGGGGATTCGCAGATGCTGCAGCAACTCCTAGATAAGATCCCATCTTCAATTCCTTGCACTGCTCTTCTGTCAAGATGTTTGCAGTTATAACATCACTGCACGATGAAGCAATTTTTGAAGCCTCTGCTGCTAGCGCAGCTGCAGTATCAAAGGACAAGATCAAACTTAAGATTTATCTCATCTTTCATAAACAACTATAGCCCCATCAAAATGAACTGACAAGTTAAACTTTTCATTTTCTATTTACATCTTCAGGCATAGGATCACATAATAAACATCTTAACATTAACTGGAAAATGAAAGGTTTGTTGATAAATAGCAAGAACAAGTCTCATACATACCAGGGGTAAGTACATTGGCTGGTGAATTCACAAGCTCTCTTCCAAAAATTATAGCAGAAGAAACATCTTCAGCATACTTGAGCTTCTTCTCCAACTCTGGTCCAGTTCCAAGACCAAGAATATCCACAGATTTAATTAGCTGTGGTTTTTTTGACTCTGACTTGTATCTATTATCTTCGTATATTCCCAACACAGTCCCTATAAGAATGCAAACCATGCCGACAAAGATTAACTTCAAGCCTCAGCAGGAGTATATCAATCATGACACCAAGAAAGTGAAGGAACATTACCAGATGCTATTGCTGAAGCAGTGTTGAGCTTCGAATCATTTGAGAGGCTTTCTGAAGAGGCAAGGACGACAGCCACACTACTAGCTTGAGCAGTCTTTGCAGCTGCCGCAACAGCCTCACCAAGACTGCGAAAAGCAGCCGGAGATGAAACTGACTGTCCAAGTCCAATCAAGCCAACCCTTTTAGTGCCAAGTCCTGGAAGTCTAAGAACAGTTGACTGTCCAGCTTTCCCTGCGAAATCCTCCTCAGAAGAAGCCTCAGCTAAAAGACCACCCAATAGGCCATCTATTTTTTTCAAAATTGAGTTTTGAAACTTGGAGTTTTCATCCTTTGTCATGTCTTTCTCAGTGACCCCAACTGTAAGAATATCCCCTTTCCATTCTGCCACATCGATCTCTTTCGCAGCAAAAGAGATCTTTCCAGCATAAGACAACAGCATTTTAGTATCTATTTCAATTTTCAGTACAAAACCAAAATAATCACATGCAAACAAAACAACACAACTTTGAAGTAGTACTAAAACTAAAAGTGAAACCAAGAAAGGATCTATGTAGTGTGATCTTATGACGTTAGTGTTTAAAAATTGACAAAGTTTGACTACTCCTCGCTCCATTGATTTCAGAATTGAGCCCGTACAATCTAACTAACGAGTACTCATCAATCTAACACATGAACATACAAAGTATCAACTTTTAGAAAATCCCAGCAGAAGAATCGATCCACATTCAAAGATCAATACTTTGAAAAAAAAAATCAAAATTATCTCAAAAAAAAAAGTAACAAAAGTTCACTCTTTCTAAGACAGATAAATTATTAATACCCCCACTAGCAAAAAATCAAAACTTTCAATCCAAAAACATATAATCGAAACCCAAAGAGTCAATCAAAAAACAATTTTGCTTAAACCCAACAGATAAAAAGGAAAAGGAGTGGATTATCACCTTGGGGTGTTCGAGATTTGCGGGCTGAGTGAGGCCAAGAGTGGCGCGAGCGATAGTGTGTGCCATGAACCTGGCTCTTCGAGAACACAAAGGAGCAACGGCAAAAGAAAATCTGAGGCCAGAAGGAGACCGTAACTTGGTGAAAAACAGAGAAGAATAAGGACGGGAGTGAGAAACGGAGGAAGCTAAAAGAGAAGTAGCCAAAGACGCTACAATGGAGGCTACCATTGTTTCCGTGTGGGAGAGTGTATGTATTTATAATGAACCTCTCCAAAGTCCAAATGGCAAGCCTTAAGCTGATGGGTGCATTGACATCATTTTTTTTTCTTGGGCGTCTCTAATCTAATCTAAAACCTTTTTCTCTCGATGGCTTGGCTTCGCTTTTTCACTTTTGGTCCTTACTCCTTACTAGCTTTGCCGGCTGGCTGGCTTTTTTGGTAATTTGTTCGCCAATCGCCAAGAATAGAAGGCGTCATAATCATAGTATGTTGGAAAGAAAAATATCTCACGTACTTGAGATACTTTTTGCCCCAGGGGAAAAAATAGTACTAGTGTCTACTGTCTAGTAGTAACTTCTTTCATGTGTTTAATTAAAGTAATGTCAGTCTTATGAAATTAAGAAAATGTCATGGAAAGTTTTTCAATAAAAGCAGTATGTTATTATAATAAAAAAGACAGAAAAATGATAAAAAAAAATCTTGTAATTGTTCTCTTTTATAATTTATCTATGGACCTTTTGTTCACGAGTTTAAATTGAAAAAAAAAAAAGAAAGGGCTAGTGGGTTATAATTTATGACCAATTTGATAGTTAAACAATTGAGAGTGAACACCCGTAATTAAATAAGGGTGGACACTATACAAAATTCAAAATTGTATAACTTATGTACCATTTTTCCCCCTAAAATTTTAATTTTGGACATTTTGTCCCCTGAACTTTAATTTTGGGACATTTTACCCTCAAACTAACGGCTCCATCAAGTCGAGGATGTGGCATTTGCCACGTGGCACGAAAAATGCCACGTTAACGACTTGACGGAACCGTTAGGCTGAGGGGGCAAAACGGTCCAAAATTGAAATTCATATAATAAAATGTCCAAAATTGAAGTTAAAGGGAATAAACGTCCAAACGCTACAAGTTGAATAGGAAAAAGGGTATTAAGTAAAAATTGTATATAGTCCTATATATAGTGGTTTGTAAAAAAAAATAGTTGCTATATATATATAAAAAAAAAAAGCATATTCCAATCGTAGATAATAAATTGCTAATTTTATGATAAGTTTAGTGTAAAATAAAAGATTTGATGATAAGAGGTGAGGTGTAAAATGTCCCCTTGAGGCTTGAATGATGTTTATTTAACATAAGACAATACAAACATATAATATTTCATCACTATATGAAGAAAGAAAGAAAGAATCTATCTAGTCAGTAGTCATTACAATTTTGTTTCATACAAGATTTAATCATTTATTTTATAAATATATTCCAAACTAAAACAAGTCATAATTAAGTATTACTAAAAAAAACAAGTTATAAATCGTTAATTCCGCTCAACATCGACAATGTAGAATACCATAAACTCTTAAAAAAAATGATAGTACTAACAGGTTGCTGATTGGATGATGACTATTCATTTAGATGATCTTCCTTCTAATAATAAAGCGTCCATATGATATTCTAGTTCTAGAAATTTTAATTTTTTTTTTGAAAAATAAAAAGAAATTTTAATTTTTAATAAGCTTGGCATTTTCGGCCTTGATGATATAATGGTCGGACCGTCGTATTATCTAAAAGACTTATCAAACATTGAAGGGGCACGCTTATCAAAGAAATGCTCTTTATCCACTTTGCCATTTGTTCGTAAGTTTGGGCCTTGCGAAATGCTTAATTGGGCTTTAATAATAATAATTTATTCGACTCATTCAAACGCAAGTCCAAATTCCCTCGGCCAATACACCAGATTTTCCAGAAAAAACCCAAACTCTTTGTTTTCTTTTCCGCCAAGACAAATTCTGAAAATCCTTGTATAAAATTTCAGTTGAGCAATTAGAAGGGAGAGAAACAAAAGAAAAAAGAATCAGCAAATTTTCGAGCAAAAGAAAAGATAGAAAGATGGTTGGGGCAAATCTGAAATCGGAAACGATGAAGTTGATGGATAAGAGAAGCGGAATGGAGACTGAGATGAACGCCATCATCGAACAGCTCTGTCAACCTGGCGGTCCTGGTCTTTCTGGCAACCTCGTTGATTCTGAAGTATTTTCCTTTGTCTTAGTTCCCCATGTGCTCTTGTTTCTTTAATTTCGTTACAGCGATTCAAATTTTCTTTCTTTTGTGTTTTCTGAGATTAGGGTTTTTCTAATATTTCAGGGGTTCCCTCGAGCTGACATTGACATCCCTGCTGTTCGAGCTCAAAGACATCGTCTTGCCGGTAACCCTTTTTTTATTAGATAGTAGAAATTACAATAGAATTAGTGCATTTTGAGGAAAGGACATTACTATTAACGAAGTTAGCAACTTTTCTTTCTTTTTTTGTTTTTAAGTTATTTATGTTTTGGCATTTTATTTGAGCAGAACTGAAAAATGATCACCAGGAAATCACAGAGAAAATTAATGTAAATATTCAAATTCTGCATTCATCAAGACTCACTTCAACTCCAAAATATTCAGGTTAGTTGCTCAACTTCAAACTAGTATTATTGTTGCCGATATCTGTCAATTAGTTCATTTTTCACCTATTGCTGATATCTGTCAATTAGTTCATTTTTCACCTAAGAGAGAAGTTTTAAAATTACCCTTTATGAAGCTGTTGCTAGATAATTACAGGGTAGCAATTAGCATCTTCTAAGCATAGAGGATTTACTGTTGCTTTTAGTAGTAGTAATTATTTTGCCTGTTATTGGATAGGTGCTCATGGGGGTTCGACTAACCAAAATGCATCAGATATTGGTGCTGCAGCCTCTGCGTCATTGCAAAACCTTGTTTTGAAAGGTTCTCCTAGTGCCAGTGATGTGGATATGATATCTAGCATTCCCTTTGCAATGGTTGATGAAATAGCTGATGCATCCCCCGCGGCAGAGGATGGTTTACAACTCGGAGACCAGATTGTGCAATTTGGTAATGTGAAAGCAGGTGATAATTTGCTCCAAAAGCTTTCTTCCGAAGCTCAGATGAATCAGGGTCAGCCCGTGCCTGTCATAGTCATGAGACAAGGAGCATTGGTTGATCTAACAGTGACTCCTAGAACATGGCAAGGAAGGGGTCTGCTAGGGTATGTCATTTCTTCTTGATTTACACATTATTGATCACCTATCATTACTTCATCAATAGGCTCATTCAATATTGTTGCTCTGCAAGCAACTTAAGTTAGTGAAACATGATTACTAGTCTACTTCAGTTCATAGAAAATGGTTAAGATCAGAAAATCATGAGTGATTATATCTGTAATACTGGAAGTATACTATATGCTTATGCAACCAGGTAATAGAGATCAGGGAAAGGTTATATATTAGTAAGACTTGAAAGTTTTTGTGTTGCATATACTTAAACTTCGAAAAAAGATTAATTGCTGTCCAATGCCTGCTTATTTTGAATGAATATCTATTAATATATGGGTGATGTTGGATTATTGCAGATGTCATTTTCGTATCATGTAGTTTGGGCTGGGCAATGCAGCGCAATATGACAATCTGGTTGCTTTTATGCATCTGTTTCAAGATTATGGTCATATAGCCATGTTGAGATGCCTTTGTTTTTCTTTTCTCTTTATATATAATACCTTTAATACTTGTGGGTGATGTACCAGATGTTTTGATTTTGAATGATCCCGCCGTTACTGTGGTTTAATGCACCCTCAAGATCTTCATTTAACTTTCTTTATTATGGCTTTTGGATGGATCCTATAGTTCTCTCATGCTATGGAGGTGAGGTTGAGTCAATGCAGTTATTGTGTCACTTTTAGCCACTAATATAAGACTCTAAATATAGGCCTTTATGTAGATGAATAATGTCAATGCCTTGTTAGGGTTCCAAAGTCTTGGGTTTAGGAGAAACCACTACCAAACCATAACTTAAATGGATGATTATTCAACCAAAATATCATAAGAGAGGCTACATGAAGATACATGGCATTGCAGCCATAGCACATTACAGAGAGTTTGCCAACTTGTAATAATTGAATTATTATTATTCTCTCTGAAACTATAAAAAGTCTTTGATTGGAGATCTGATGCTTGACTATTGTATATAAGAGAGATTACACCCGAAGGAAGGGTGGCACTTCCTTCGTCTTGGAAAGGAAATGCTGTTAGTTCGCTATCCGTATAGCCTAGCATATAGGGTAGGGTTTATATGATGGCCGACATAAAAATCATAAAGATCAAACTATCAACGAGTTAAAGTTGGGTTTGGTTTGAACAGCAGTTTTTAAGATTTGCAAATTTGGTTTGGTTTGGTTTTAGTAAAATTTTCAAGCTGGAAACAGACTCCAGAATCAATCATTATGGTCAAAATGAAGCCAAATAGACAATGATGAATGGCTAAATCAAATCAATTTGGTGAGAATGGCAAAAACAAAAAGGGTACTACTACTATGCTTTTAATTATGCATTGAGCACGTTTTACTCCAAATAAACCAAACTTAAAGCATGGGCTGTTTTATTTTGGCATAAATGTCACTTTGTAACCTTAAATCTTTGCCCTCAACTTTTTTATTTTGACCAAAACGCATCCTAAAGTTTTATTTTTGTGCCACTTTGCGCCATCCGTCATGGTAGGACAAACGATTCTATCACGGTGTCCGACGTGGCACACCACGTGTACCAAAAAGTGACATGTGACACGCCACATGTACCAAAAAGTCGTGCCACATATACCAAAAATTGACACATGTCACGCCACGTGTACCAAAAGTGACACGTGGCATGCCACATGTTTAAAAAATGGCACGTCGCATGCCACATGCACAAAAGGATACATGCCACGTGTCATTTTTTGTCCACGTGGCATGCCACGTCGGACGCCGCGATCGATTTGTTTTGTCCTACCGGACAGAGGGTACAAAGTGGCACAAAAATAAAACTTTAGGGTGCGTTTTGGTCAAAATAAAAAAATTGGGGACAAAGTGGCAGTCCATACAAACTTAAAGGTGCAAACTGATATTTATGTCGTTTTATTTTGGGCTACTTGAATGTGTGTAAACAAAGAAAGATGATAAGATTCTTGAATTCCCCAACTCACCATTGTCCTTAAGATTTGATACTTTGCGGTGCGCCGGTGCCATCTCCATTATGAGTAAAATAAACCAAACTGCTGAATTTCCAGTTTCCACCATCTCGCTTTTTACAGTATATATATGGGAGACAGTCTTTTTCATTTCAAGAATGAAATCTTTCTCTTTTTCAACCCCACTCGATTAAACGCAATAAAGGAGTATCGATATGCCTTGCTTTTGCTTTTATAGTTTTGAGTTTTGGGTATTAACAAATATAATCTTCTTTTTAACTTTCTTCTATTTCTTCAATTCAATGGCAAAATTCAAGAGTCCCACCCCAAAACAAGGTCAAATGCCTACCCCATTTTTATTGAAATTTTACTCTCTTTTGGGTATAAATATATTATACTATAAGGAAATGAAGTTCAAGTGCATGATCTAAGTAAAGTGTTTGGTAAGAAACTTGATTCCTTCCCGCCTTGTTTCTCGGTTGATGACTCCCACTTTCATATCTACCAAATAAAATGTCCACTTCAATTGAAATAAAATATAGTAATTGTACTCACTAGCATCATATAGAAAGAGTAAAGTGAAAATTTGAGGGAGAAAAAAGAATCCTAAAAGGGGTTAAGAGAACAGTAGTACAATAGGTTACTAGGTTTAACTTCTAATGTTTGGTTTATTTGAAGTAATTTGTACAAAACACTCAAATCTAACCAACTTTTACATGTACTATAGCTTATTGCTCTAATCACCAATGGCAATAAAAAGAACCAAAAAGTAAGAAATATGGCAACCCATGAATAGGAAATGGCATAACCAAAATGGGTTCATCATATTTTTACTTTATTTAAAATTTTAAAAATGTCAATAATAAGTTAAGGTAAGACAAAGATTAACCAACTTTATAAAGTTAGAATTTGATTAGACAATAGAGAAGATTACACACCTAAAGCTAAAATTGCTTTTAGTAAATGAAATGTTAATGTCATTTGGCCAAATCAGACTAGTCAAAAAAGAAAGAGCCCTTCCAAGTTCAAGTGTCAATCAAAATGTGAATTACTAAATACCGTCCCCTTTTACTAGCTACCGCTCCCCCCTTTTGGACTATTTTGCCATTTGCTATATTTTTCATCAAACTTCAAACCTTTCAATTCTCTCAAATTCTCTCAACCTTCAAACTTTCAAAACTCAATCATTCAAAATCATTCAAGTAAAACAATATCAAAACGCATGAACAAAGAATTTTCGGATTGAAAATATGTTTTTTTTTTTTTAAAAGTAAAAAACAAATATCTATTTATCATTAATCAAATATTAAAGTCCTCTTACTAATATTGACATATCCATACTCATTTAAACTAAATGAATTGTCCAATACTTATTAAAGGATAAAAGGAAAATCTAAAAAAAAAATTAAAGAAGAACAAGAAAGAAAAAGAAAAGGAAAAAAAAAGAAAAAAGAGAGATGAGCATAGCGGGTCGCGCGCGACCTGTGATCGCGTGCGATCCGGATCATGATGGGCCGCGACCGCTGTGTTCATCATTCCTTTTTTTTTCTTCTTTCTTCTTCTTTTCTTGTTCTATTTTTAACGTTTTTCTTCTTTTTTTTTTTAATTTTCCTTTAATTACCTTTTGTGCTTTAATAAGTATTGGACAATTCATTTAGTTTAAATAGGTATGGATATGTCAATATTAGCAAGATGACTTTAATATTTGATTAATGATAAATAGATATTTGTTTTTTTACTTTTTTTTCCAAAAAAAACATACTTTCAACCCGAAAAATCTTTGTTCATGTGTTTTGATGTTGTTTTACTTGAATGATTGAGTTTTGAAAGTTTGAAGATTGAGAGAATTTGAGAGAATTGAAAAGTTTGAAGTTTGAAGGAAATGGCAAAATAGTCCAAGAGGGGGCGGCAGGGGCGTACCTATAGGGGGCAGGCAGGGGCCATCGCCCCCCTAAAATCTTGCAAACCCCAAATAGGGGTGGGATTATTATACCATGGCCCCCCTAATTTTTTTTTTTTGCTCAAAGTGGCCCCCCCTAAAATTAAACGTGCCCCTTCCAAATTTCTTTATACTTCTATATATGAGTTACATGGGTCATGTATTTGTATAGCTTTTAGATAAAAGTAACTTATTTTGGCCCAATTTAAATTTTAATGAATAAAATAAAAGTAATTTATTAAGACCCAAATCCAATATTTGATAGGTTAAAGAAAGTTATACTTTAATTTGTTCCTATTACAATAAGGTGGAATCCTCATATATATGATTAAAATTATCCTTTTACAAAAAACAGAAGAATTAAATTGTTGCATATATATTATGATGCCAAAAAAATTGTTGCATTATAAGTAGCCATAACCCTAAGCATATCGTACCATAAGTATTTTTTTCTCTTTTTACAAGTTTCAAGAGAAACAAATCAAAGTAAAGCATTCAAGCATGATTTACAAAGCATCAAATTTATAAGTTGATCACAACAACAATTGCATCTTGGATTTATATTTATATTATTTTTGTTTTGTATACTTTATTTAACAAACGTATTCTATATTTATTCAAAAAAAAATTCAATATACTTCTTCGCCCCCTTTCAAAAATTCCTGGGTCCGCCCCTGAAGGGCGGCACCTAGTAAAAAGGGAGCGGTATTTAGTAATCCCATGGAGACGACAAAAGGGTAAACATCAAGAGTTTTCTTCATTTAAGAGGCAACAAAAACAGGCAAAAGTTGAGCAAGTTCGTTCTTGATTGATTTATTTGCTGAGAAGCCACGTTTTTGTTGAACTTGATTGCTTAAACAGTGAATGAAAGAGAAGAGACAGATGAAGGTGTGAAATTTCTAGTTCATTGTCTGATAAAATGAGCCCGGACTGGAAAAACTGAATTGCTGGAGGAGTTAACTATTGCCTGCTTGCCTGGGCCCTTTGGCCTGCTTGGGATAGGTAACACAATTAATAGCAATTGTCTTTCTTTGGCAAATATGGATGGACATTTGCCAATTGG
Organism: Corchorus capsularis; assembly: GCA_001974805.1. Taxonomy (NCBI): domain Eukaryota; kingdom Viridiplantae; phylum Streptophyta; class Magnoliopsida; order Malvales; family Malvaceae; genus Corchorus; species Corchorus capsularis. The sequence goes on along the minus strand of AWWV01013397.1, from coordinate 109,962 downwards.
CCAACAAGACAAAAAAAATACTGGGTTTTTACTTTGGTCCTTTTGAAAACAGACTGAAAATCTTAAACTTGGGAAATGTAAATGTAATAAATCAAAATATTCTTCTACCCCTACTACTAGTACTACCTAACAAAATCGAAATCGAGTATTCAACACTTAAATCTCTTAAATAAAGTATCGAGTTCGAATTTTATGAACGAAAATTATCATTGTTAGAGAGTTTTATCTTGGTTTGATCAATCAAAATTAACTTAAAACTTACAAATAAAAACAAAGTAGACTTCAAAACTAGGGGCTTTTTAGTCAAAAAAAAAAGTTTTGTTGCTCCTTTGCTTCCATCTTGGTAAAAACTAAAACCAAGTAAATTTCATTACGCCAAGCATAACCTAGCATTTTTTATATATAAAATTATGGTAAAGGATGACCCCCTAACTCAGATTAGTATAATTTAATCTAAACATATCATATCCCATTTTTCATTTAGTATCAATCACTAAACTATTACAATTTTTTCTTAAACCTATCCAATCAATTATTATTCGGTACACCAAACCTTCATTAAGCTATACTTAATTAGTTAATTACTTATTATACAGTTGCAATATGATACATGGACTCCGTGCATTATTTAATTTCACTAACCTTCAAAAAAAAGTCAAATCTTGCTATTATCAAATTAATGTAAGTAATTACAAAATCTTATTGTTCCTTGTATCTTCTTATCCATAATTTAAAGTAACCTACTAAGAATATCTAGGTTTCAACCAAAAGAAAAAAGAATATCCAGGTGCTTAATAATTCATGGGTATAATATTTTTTTTCTTAAAAATGTTTTTTTTATTTGGGGCTGTTAGTGATCGAATCTAGCCACTTGAATTAAGAGTATAGTATTCTACCATTAAAACAATGCTGGATGGCCAAAAATGCTTTTCACTCCATCAAAATTTATCATCATTCATAGGTAACCAATGTTGATACAAGTTTAGCCATACATTTGATAGCAATTATATAGTGATTGTAAATTTTTGACTGTGTTATGTCACGTGAGATAATAATTTAGTACTAGTAAACTTCTAATGAGAGGAGGAGTAGCATTATTATTATTTAATACACTAATATTTGATTATGCTAATGTCTTCTCATAAGTCATAACTAAGAACAAAAATCTCATTCTTATCCCACCAAAAGAATTTAAAAAGAAAACAGTAATATTGATAGTTGATTGAGTGGAAACTTCATTTCTTACCAGCTGTGTTTTTTTGTAAGAAAAGAAATCTCAACTAGATGCATATAAACCCTAAAACTAAAAAGCACATAGATTTTTTAAAAATCAAAAGAAAAAGAAAAAATGGAAGGAAAAAAGAGTCCCAAAAGTAACCGGGCATAGCAGGTAATAAACCGGTCACTCTCAAATAAAATAAAAGAAAAGGCCAATCTTTACTTTTCTCTCTCTTCCACTCATTGGTCCTTTACTTCTCTCTCCAAATTATAGATATAGTAATGCTAGACTTTACACTTACAGAGATAAATTCAATTCCCTTAGATCGAACCCATTTTTTTCTGTTTGAGCTCTTCAACTCTCCGATCGAATTTTCTCGGTCACTTTCCCGCATTTTCTCGGGAAAAAGGAAGTGGAAGAAAGTATGAAATTGCCAGCAAATGTGTCAGCTTTTTTCTTAAGAGTGATTCAAACGACATAGTTTCGAAAATACAAACAAACCAAAAAAATAAAGCTTTCCTTTGAGGTAACAGAAACTCTCTCTTTCTTTTTCTCTCTCGTTTTCCACAATGCAGAATGGAATCTCTGTTTTTCGAGGCTAAATTTGAATGCTTTAAATGAATATACAACTTGATCCCATTTTTTCTTATATACTATTTTCTTCCTTTTGTGTGTTTGAACTTTTTAAAGCTTCAAGCTTTAGCTTCTGCTTCTTTCAAAGTGATCTCATTTTTGCTTAACTTTGGTTTTGTCTATTGGTTGTTAGGATTGTTGAGCTGGGTTTTTGAAGACTTTGAGGAAAAAGCGAATGTGGGCTTTCAAGGGTTTTTGAGGTGGGTTCTTCATAGTACTAAGATATAGCTGTGTGGGTTTTTGAGGATTTGAGTGAAGCTTAGAATGGTAAAGCATAAATTTGAGGAAATTTTGTAGGGTGAAAAGCTGAGATCTGGTTAGGGAGTTTTCATGGGGCTTGTTGATGAATGTGTGAATTGTAAGTTCAAAATATCTTTGCAATTGATGGTTTTCAAGGGTTTTTGAGGTGAATTAAGCTTTGGTTTTGTAATGAACATGATGATTTCACTGGAATTTAAAAGTAGGTTTTAAAAAAATTTTGGGGTTTGGATAGGCAATGTTAAGGATTTGAGTGAAACTAAATCGCTGGTAAAGTGGAGATTGAGGGCTGCTTTGAGGCTAAAGAAAGAGAAAATAAAAGCTGGGATCTTTTGAGCATTGGTGTTGAGTTAGGGGATTGTTTAATCCATGTCCAGTGCTCCAAGATTGAGGTCGATGAATGTGGCTGACTCTGATGCAAGGCCCGTACTGGGACCTGCAGGGAACAAGGCAGGTTCATTTAGTGCAAGAAAACCAGCTTCAAAGCCTTTGAGAAAGGCTGAAAAGTCTCCAGTTGAGGTCACTGTAGCAGAAGACAAAAAAGCCTTGCCGTCATCCACTCTCAATTCACTTTCTCCGAAATCACATTCTGTTAGTGTTCCTTCAGTGCTTCGCCGCCATGAGCAATTACTACATTCTAATTTATCACTTAATGCTTCATGTTCATCCGATGCTTCCACGGATTCATTCCACAGTCGAGCATCTACTGGTAGGCTAATTCGGTCAAATAGTGTAGGAAGTAGGAGGAAGTCTTATGCATCGAAACCGAGAAGTGTTGTCTCTGATGGTGGTTCGGACTCACCACCAGATGGTGCACATCGGAAGAAGAGATGTGCTTGGGTGACACCAAATACAGGTGCGTTTTTCATGTCTCTTTATTTCATTTCTCAGTGTCATGATTTACATTTTCTTAATAAGGTTGAAGAAACTTACTCTGAGTAGTTTACATATATATTTCAAATTCCCACACCAACCCCTATATCTACCTTCTGAATGTCATCACCAGAAAAAATGGAGGTGGCTACTGCCAGAGGCTTTAGGAATAGCATAGGGTTTTTGTGGTTCTGCACTAAGAATAAAGCAACTCTTTGTATAATTAGGTTAGGTTTGATAAATATAGTATCCATAATGCGCTAGGGGGTTCATCATCCACCCAAATAAACCAACTAGGGTAGCATCTCAAGTTTTTAACTTGTGCAAAACTGAAATGGCACCTTTTCCTTTTTACTATTGCCAACTTTAGGGTATTTAGAATTTGCTGAAACCTGATTTTCTGGTTCATAATACATTATTTATTGGTTTAGTACAACAAAAGCATAATTATGCACAAAATCTGTCATGTGAACCAAGGCAGTGAGACAAGTCATGAACTTGGGTTTGCTTTATCTTGTATGCATTTTCAAAAGGGTGATTGTTTTGGCATTGGGCTGGTTCATTCAAGTGCAACTCCATATTATGCTGACCATTGGTTGGAAATCACTTTGTCAGCCCAAGGCTAGAATAGAGTTTACTGGAGGTACTTCAAATAAGAAGTTTGTTAGCTTGGTCGGACCTATGTTTTCTTATCCCTGAAAAAGGAATGATCCTTGCATGCTTCTAGTGCTATCCAATGAATAAAGGTTGTAACTCATACTGTTTTTATGGTTTATTATCTAAAGTGATCAACAAATTAAATTCCCTTAATTTTATCATTTTGACTTCTTCCACGACCCATTTACTTGATAGTAAGTTCATAGTTATCACAAAGTACATTATATAGAACTGAAAGCATGAATGCAAAATAGTAAAACATGCATTGAGAGGTTCGTATACCACTATTTCAATCTTGAGGTCATCCCTGATTTGTTGATGGAATTTTAGTTCATTTAATGGAGGAAGGCATTTCACTGTGGTTGCCTTGGTGCTTTAATTGCTCTAATTTCATGTATTCCACTGGCTCATTTTTGTTTGCTGCGATCAGATCCAAGTTATGCTGCTTTCCATGACGAAGAGTGGGGAGTTCCTGTACATGATGACAAGTATGTGATCTCACTATTGCCTTGACTGGTTCTCATTGATAAAAGAAATTTTATTTGATGAGTGGTTGCCTGATATTAATATTTACAATGCAGGAAATTGTTTGAGCTGCTTGTGCTTTCAGGTGCATTGTCTGAACTTACATGGCCTGCTATCCTAAGCAAAAGGCACATATTTAGGTACTTTTCCGGCAGAATTTCCGTCTTACTTCCTTTAAATAAGCTTTCATTTCTGAAGTATATCTATTATATTTTGCTTTACAATTATGTTTTATGCAGGGAAGTTTTTGTGGATTTTGATCCGGTTGCTGTTTCAAAATTGAATGAGAAGAAGTTAATAGCACCTGGTAGCGTGGCAAGTTCCTTGTTATCAGAACTAAGGCTGCGAGCCATAATTGAGAATGCATGCCAAATATCTAAGGTAGATTCTCATTCTTATTTTCATCATTTTTTATCCTTGATTGGCATGCCCATCCATAGGCTCCTTAGACCCTTTTCAGCTGCATATACTAATAACAGTGTACATACTAGACAAAGTTGTTTACATATTGGGAGATGTCAATTGATGCTGCAAGAAAGTAGCACAGTTTTTTCCATGTCTTTTATGACTGGGCTTCTTTTACACACATATATATCCTGATGCAGAATTCATTGAATTGATTGTAACACCCAATTGCAGGGACCACCTACATTGTTCTCTCTTTTGTTAAGTGATTAGACGAATATAATAGGTGCTTATTGATAACTTATTTGAGTAGGTTAGGTGAAAAGTAGCTGAACTGTGGTCCTAAACCCGCAGGCATATGTTTGAAGCATATGGGACAAACCACAAGACTACAGCTTACAATTTGATCCTACATATTTATTTTATTTTGTGATTGAGGAAACTTAATTATTCCCATCTATTAAATGCCAGCTTGCTTAGTTGGTAAATCAAAGTCAATTGTATGAATTAGTTACTTTCCATCATTTCCATCATTAAGCACTAGCCCTTTGTTACTGAAGTAAGTAACATAATTGCACACTCCACAATGGATATGATTATCATTGCAACTAACTTTTTGCAGGTTTTGATGATGCCAGGTTATAGATGAATTTGGGTCATTTGACCGGTATATTTGGAGTTTTGTGAACAACAAGCCTATAGTTAGCAAATTCAAGTATCCTCGCCAGGTTCCTGTTAAAACACCAAAAGCAGATGTCATAAGCAAGGATCTAGTAAGAAGGGGTTTCCGGAGCGTGGGGCCCACGATCATCTACTCATTCATGCAAGTTGCAGGATTAACGAATGACCATCTCACAGGTTGCTTCAGATTCCAGGAGTGTGTTGCAGCAGCTGAAGGAAAAGAAGAAAATGGGATCAAGGATACGACTGAAGAGAAAAAGGCCGATAACATGATCGAATCAGAATTATCCATAGCTATCGACGAATTGAGTTTCTCATCAGAATGATGGTGGTGGCAGATGGTGCTCCAGGTTCGATCATCAGTTTTACCACATTGACTGATTTACTTCACTACTCTTTAGTTTGGGGTGGGAATGAAAGGTGGTTGTGTATAAAATTTTCATGAATACCCTATGCATCATGAATTTTCTCTTAGATTGTAGATTCCTAAAAGTAAATTAAATTTAACTGGTGAATGTGCTGTTCATGGGGCCTGTCTGTCATGGAAGTCTTAAAATATCATGTACAATTTCTCTTTTGTATAGTTGAAAATGCTAATAATTGGAAATCATCCTATGAGAAAGAATTGTATGAAATGGTTATGCCACGTCAAACTACATCTCCTCAACTCAAATCATGTCACGTAATCATACTTATTACGATGTAATTTTTTTTGCTACATATTGCACAATGTAATTAACTAACATGTCATGTGTAATAAACAATTTACTTTCCTTTTTGCTGTAAAAGAATGATTAGGAGGCATGATTTGAATAAGAAAGATAATGTACTATTAACATCATGAAGTAGCCATTTCAAAGCCTAAACACCAGCATAAGGACAGCATCTGGCTGCAAGAAACCCGATCTGCCACCGGAGTTGTCACCATCAGATTCTGGAGTCTTGGCCAGTTGGCCACAAGGGGGATTATGAGGTGGGGGAGTGGACAGGTTTAAGGTCTGAGGGGTGGATGAAGGTTAACCTTGTAAGTTGCTGGACAGCTAAAAAAACTTGCACTGATAAGTCCATTTGCTTTAAATGGGGAGCAATAATGAGGTTAGGGGCAAAATGCTGGTGTGTCCGAAAGGACTGGAGGAAGGACTCCATCTTGCAAGACATGCTTGTGATGTTGGACCCAAGCTTAGCAATGATGTAGGGAACCCCTTGTTTCCTTTTTTTCATTCACATAATTAATGGCTTAATGGGTGCTTTGTCTGGAAAAAGCCTATGCAAAAACTTCCACGCTTGTACTTTGTGCAGTTGCTTTTGGGTAGATCTCAATAGTTGCCATTGGCCAGTAAATATGCTTTCTTGCAAATTCCAAGTTAATTATTCAAAGTAATAATGCAATCTTCTTGGCCTTATCAAAGATTGAAGAACCTGCAGTCCAACACATTTGATTTCGATTTTTTTCTCTTTTCAAACCAAACAAATTTGGCAAAGCAAGGGTTTTTGCTTCTTTTTTTGTTCTTACTTTCCACAGATGGAAGTAGTTTCAACTTTGCAGCAAATAGGAGGAAAAATAAACACATCAATTCTTATCTCATCAAAAGAGACAGATCGGATTAGGTGACTCAAGACCACCTCCATAGGATACAATACAATCGGTGATCACAAAAAGGCCGACAGAAAGTTTTTCGGTGTATTATTTAATTATTATTTAATTTAATTTAAATTGCCTAAACAATCCAGAATTTAATGAATAAAAGAAATTTGAGGGTCTAAAATCTTGAATGTGTCTTTTGCTAAGATTTGCCTCTTCAACTAGGTACTGCTTTAATACTGTCACCCAACAAACATGCATTGCCGCACTCTTCGAATGCAAGTTGCAACTCATGTCAAAAAAGAAGAAGGAAAAACTGGAACATAGTTCCCATTAAGATCAAAAGAGAAGGGTTGCCAACCAAATCTATATTGTTCCACTAATATATTAAGTTGTTCCAAACAGAATGGGAGGGTATACAACAGAAAAATATACAGCCTCACTGGAAACTAGAGCAATAACCAGGAAAAAACTAAACGTAAGACAAGTTAAAATCAAACCTGATCATTTAATAATTTATATATTGAGACATGCCTGATGCTAACAACATAAAAGGCCCCATTAAGTTCAGCAAGGCTTGATTTCAAATCCAATACTCAGAAGCGTTCGAGCTGATTCTATTGCCTTCTCACCTCCTAGATCAAGAGCCTCACCAGTCAATTCACCTTCTGTACCCACTGACCACTGGGTTGACCCAACTTGGTTTTGCACTCCATCTGTTTTTTTAAATTGTAAGTTGTTCATAGAGGCAGGAGCAGCGGCAGCAACAAGAGGAGCGCTTGGTGAAAATTGTAAGTTGTTCATAGAGGCAGGAGCAGCGGCAGCAACAAGAGGAGCACTTGGTGGGCCGTGTCGCTTTTTAGGGACAGGCATGTCATGGTCATGAACGCCTTTGTATGTTATAATGATGGCATTTGTATTATCTACAGCTGTCTCAATATGCTTACGAACAGGACACCCAGCAGAAGTGCATCTATAGTAGTTCCTAAAAAACATTCATCAACCAAAAGATCAGAATGAAACCAACAGAATGAATCTGAAGGTTACCAAATTGGTCACCCAAGGAAAGAACAAAAGAAGAAGAAAAAAAGCCTCCTAATGAAGATTCTTGAAACATCTGTCTCAGGATTTTATTATTTATTTATTTATTTATTTTTTTTTTCAGATTGGTCTGGGAAATAACATCATTCCATAACAAATGAACCTAAATGAAATTTGCAAAGCACAGCAAGCAATGAGGCAATGAGCTACCAGCTCTAAGACCAAAAGCAATGCTAAAGATCACTAGAATCTCTTAAAAAATAATTGTCATCAAACTCCATTCCACAACTATATGATTTTCCAATATTTCAATTTCAATATAACAAAGATAATATCATATGCAACCAGCACATCAAAGAAGCAAACACAGTTAAATCTTACTGAGACCATGCAGACAAAGTAGCCACAAGCAAGAGCAGTCATCTAGACTGGGGAAGTGTTTAACAGTAAATATGTAGAACCTTTAACAAAAAAATTCTGGGAGTTAAGAGGCACCTGGGATTAGAATTTCCTTTCACCATTTTCTGTCCATATTTTCGCCATCTATATCCATCACCGGAGATCCCTACATCACCAGCTGCATGCACTACGAATTTAGGTTTTTTCCCAGATTTTAAGACTGAAGCAGAACAAACTGCATCACCTTTCTTCATCCTGGGTATAAGAAACAATGAGACACCATTAAAACCAGATTTCCGTACATGTTAATCCCATACAAACATAAATGTATGAAATTAATCCCATACAAACATAAATGTATGAAATTAATCCCATACAAACATAAATGTATGAAATGTATGAGCAGAAAAGGGGTAAAAGGAATTTCAATATACAAACTTGCCTTTTTTTTGGGTCTGATTCACTCAAATGCTCTTCCTTCACTTGCATATCACCATTACCATCAGAGCCACTTGAACATGGTCGTTTTCTTTCAGGATTTACAGTTGTTTCCAGTACAGATTCTTTAGAGGATGTGGATGGATCAGAATCATTAGGTATTCTGTTGGGCTGCTCTGTAACGATGTTCCTTGAAACACACACAGCAGATGATACAATCTTACTTTCCCTTGTAAAGTTATTTTTCCTTGGTGGTTCATGGCTATGCATGCCTTTATTAACAATCTCTATTACATGGCCAGTGTGATCAGAGCATTCAATCTTTTTGGCCCGACAATCAGAGAATGTGCATTTATAATAGCTTCGAGAACCTTTAGGACTCTTCACTTGCTTCTGACCATATTTCCGCCAGTTGTAACCATCAGACACTGGTGTCTTCACAGTGGGAACAACAGATAACGCTGTCAAATTAGAAGATTCTTGCTGGGTTGCTTCTGGGACTGATACACCGTTAACCTTCTTATCTGAAAGGCTTTGTTCTGGTACAGTTGGATTAGGAGCAGATGATACACCTTGTGAAACAGAAGTTGTTGACTCTTGTGGCAAAGAAGCTGGAGAAACAGATGGCTCAAGCTGCTTCGGTGTCTGAGGTTCTGCATCCTGTCCCGACAAACTAGGTGAAACTTCTGGGTGAGCTACCTTAACTTGCTCCTAAGAAAATTAAACAACATAGAACAGTTGAAACAACAATAGAATCACAGAGGAATTTAGAAGTACATATTTCTTTTTTCATTTCTGGGATTTTTATTAGTTTCAGATCACAAAGAAACCGATGGCAACATGGATATTCCAAATCACTGAAATTGTTTTGAAGAACTCATCCAATACTTTAACTTGATAGCAAAACATATATATCATCACTAAGAGATAAAAAACCTCAACAAAATTTGAAGTTATATATGACAGGGCAGAGATTTAACAAGGAAAATTAAATGTTTGCAGGAAAGTAATATATAAGAGCCTTGAGCTAATGCACAATAACCCACAGAGTTGCAAGAACTTTTTGTTAATATCATCAATGAGATATTATATCTCAATTGGCTTCTAAAGATGAGAACTTTTTATAAGACATCCTATAATTCAACTTCATCGAAGCAAAGGTGTTTGTGTACACAAAGGGAGGTTTAAGACCACCTTGGATGATAGCAAGGGGGGAAAGGGAGAAGAGAAGCATTTGTTGTCAGTCAGAACATTTTTTTTCAAGCGGAAAGTACTTTTTTTATTTGGGCCAATGTGCAAACTACTTGGTCAATAACATAAATTTCAGGGAACAATAGTGAAAAGAAAAAGAAAAATCTTGAAGGCAAGAAAGTCATCAATACTTACACCATTAATAATGAATTCTATTTAAGACTAACTTTCCTTAAAAGAAACAGAGGCACCCTAGGAAAAAAGAATGTTAACAAACACAAGTGTGGAATTTGAGCAAACAGATCAAAATACAAACAATAAAACACCATAATCGTAAATTTTCAAATTAGAAACTATGAAATGGAAGTATAAATATAATTACAGTAGCTAAAAAACTAAACTTCTAACCTTAAATTCAGCTCCTTCTTCCTTCGATTCCGAAGTAGAATTCACCTGCACCCCTGAAAGATCACCCCACACTCATTTCAAAATAATTCCACATTAAAAAAAAAAGAGCTCACTTTTCTAAGAAAAAGGAACGAAAAGGAAAATAGAAAAGCTTACCTTCAGACCGATCATCATTCTTTAGGGTTTCCGATTGTGAGTCTCTCACCTCAGCATCGCCCGACGGCGCCGCTTCAGCACCTTGTGACTCACTAACTCGACCCAGTCCTTCCACCTCCTCCTCCTCTCCTCCTTTTAATTCGTCGTTTTGCTGTTCCTCTTGTCGTTTCGTTTGCTTCGTTTGGCTCTCACTCTCAGGCTCAGGCTCAGCCATCCCTCCAATTTTTTTTCTCCTCAGAGAAAATTAGGAAAAAGAAATGAAGAGAGAGAGTAAAGTAAGCAAACAGTTCGGGTGCTTTTTTTTTTTTTTACGGTTCTTTCTCAAACAAAAAAAAAATTAAAGTCCGATACTATAATTTTTTGCTTTCAGACCGAGAAAAACCGATACGTGTCGTTTTGTTAATATTTATAGGGCGAAACGGTATCGGAATTTAGATTAGGAGAGAGAAACAGAAAAAATTGGGGGTTGCTTTAAAGGAAAGAGAGAAGGGAGGGTATATGTGTCTTTGACTTGAATTGACTCGCTTGCCTTTTCTTTCTTTCCCAGGTGGTTTTTCTGTTCTTTGTAACGAAAACGCCGTTGATTTCTCCGTTACTTAAGCTTCGCGGATCGCCGTTGATTTTCTTGACTTGACACTTTCTTTCTACGCCGTTTTGATGGGCCTTTTTCTTTTTCTTTTTGGTTACTTGGACTGTTGACCCAGACACAAGGTGGCCCCCTTCTCCTCTTTAATTTTTTTAGTAGCATATTTTTATTTTTCTTATTCTTACTAAGTTTGGATTCTTGCTCCCAACATCAATATTAATGTGTCATAGAATTGGGGCCTAGCAACGGTCCTTATGAAATTTCGGAATCACAAACTATATCTACTATTATTGCAATGTTGAAAACTTATATGCTTTTCTTGTCAAATGTTTCATTTTCCTTCATTGTATATTTCTTTTGAAATTTAAAAAATTACATTAGATTCCAAACTAATTTGAAGTTGAATGTGTCTAATTTTGAATTCGAGACCCAATTCAACAAGGCATGTGTTGGCTTTGAGTAAATTTTATACATGTACATAATATATATTTTTTAAAATCTTAAGTATATCTAATAATCATTTAGATCTTAGTTAATTTAAAGTCGAATTACGGTCGCATAGGAAAACTCTTCCAACGTTCACAATACTCAAACATGATACTTTATTTTAGAGTTAGAGTTATCGGATTCTGAATTTCAAACATGCAATGGATTTACATAAGTATATACATTCATGTATTTTTTTGGTGAAATATATATATATATATATATATATTTCATGTATTGATATGAAAGTGCAATACCCATGAACCCCGAACTCCATAATCAAGTGAAAAAGAACGTGGTGGTTGATCTGACTTGAGTTTTGGCATTTTGCTATTTGCTAACCTCTTCTGTAACTGTTTTATTTTCTAGTTGATAGATTGTTGCATTTTCAATTTTCATGCAGAAAATGTGAAATAAAAACTACAGTACAAGATGCATGTCATGAAATGATGTCTCACACCTCGTTCAAAATACTACCTGCAAATTTTTTACTCTATAATAGTAATAATAGTAAATCCTATTAACAATAATGTTGACTAGTCCAATTAAGATATTAATTAATCATTATAATATTAATTATACAAATCATGTAAATAAGGGAAGCAATGGAATCCATGTGAGAACAAATATAGTAAGTGGTTAAATTTTTCTCGACTGAAATATAAAATCAACTTAGTTTTTTCCTCTTGTTTATTCATAGTGATTATTGATGTGAAATTTCAGCATTTTATACAAATTCTATAAAGAAAAAGAAAGCCGAAAGGCATAATTAAGATTTTTTTTTTCTTTTTTTAATATATACAAGTCCATCTTAAAATGTGCGAGAATCTTTCTAGATTTTCATTGAAAGATCAACATTTTTCATACATACAGTTTAGGAATAAGATTCTCTCCTTCATTCTATGTTTAATTATTATCATTGCATTCTATTGATATATACAATAAGAAAAATTATACGATACATCATATCAGCAGAGTTTAACAAACTATATATACAGGGTATAAGAATTTATATATGTCATTTAGAGAATAGTTTTATATATTAAATAAAAAACCAATTAAAAATGAGATATATGTCAATACCTTAACCCGTTTATATGAAATGTAAATTCACTAAATTATCTTTTACATAGAAAAAAAGAAGACTAGAGCCATATTTTATGTAAAGCCCATGGACAGATTTAGTTCGAAAGGTTTGCCATGGGCATTATACTCAACGCATCCAAATCCAAAGAGATAGTCGATCGGCCCAAGCGGTGACAAGCCAGAAGCCCACGTTAGCTAGAAAAATGAGTTTACCGCGTCTACTTTTTTTTTCGTATACTATGTGCCCGTTTGGCCTAATCTAAAACTCTTCTGAAAAAGTGCTTTTGAAAAAAACTTCAATTTAGAGCTTCTGGTTTTTAGTTCAAAAACAACTGAAAAGCACTTCTGGATTTTCCGTTTGGCCCAACTTAAGTTTTCTTCAGTAAATAAGCTGTTGAATAAGCTGGATCAAACGGACCCTATATGTACTTGCAAAAAATGTGCACTTAACCTAAGAATATAATATTCTATTCGAATCTTATTAGTAAATTTTTTAATTGATATTAAACTTGTTTTTGACTTGGAAGATCGAATAATCAATAATCTATCTGATTTAATTTTTCAAAAGAAAAGAAAAAAAAAAGTTTTTTTATCCATCATATTCTCTCAAAGAATCACATAATTGGTGTTGGCTCACATCACATGGGTTTTCTAATTTCTAAAATTCGGGCCCAATCCCATTTTAGTGGTGCACCCTTGGAATTTAGCCATGGGTCAAGGCTCGTTTGCTTACTGCTTACCTAACGACATCGCTTTACAGCCACAGCCATACATTACAAAAAGAAAGAGAACAAAAATCAACCAAGAAATATTAGAAAAATCTTGAACAGTTGATTACGAATCTAAAGGATTATGGAACTATACTAGTAGTATTAAAATTTTCATTTCACATCCAATCAGCTTTCCCCACACAGCAAAGATATCCCCCAGTCAGACTTCTGCAATAATCCTAAATGCAAGAACATTTGCTCGAGACAGGTTCGTTCTTTCTGTTTCCTTTTTCCTTTCTGGGTTCCATTCCATAGAGTTGTTCGTGTTTTTTGAGTTCTAATTAAGTGTTGGGTTGTTTTTCTTTTGACCTTTGGTTGTGGGCACTGGGCTAGTTTATTGTTTGGCTGCCTAACCTTTCATTAAAGACTTCAGAACATTTGGCTTTGGTTTTGTATTTAATCGTATGTATGTTTATTGATTTCTGTTAGGGGACAGAATGGATGAGGAGGAAGCCAATTCCCCGTCGGGAAATTCAAATTCGAGTTCTTTTTCACTGTTAGAATGGGTTTCCAAGCTTCAAACCAAGGCTTGGGAAACATACAAAAGCAAGCCAATTTCCCATTGGATTCTTCTGTTGCTAAGCACTTTGGGAATGCTTGTGGCGTTCCCAGCATCGAGTCTTTTGTCTCGTGTCTATTTTGCTAATGGAGGAACCAGCAAATGGATCATTTCATGGGTAGCTGTAGCTGGATGGCCAATTCCTGCTTTAATCTTATTCCCAACATATCTCTTCTTCAAAACTTCCCCAACTCCTCTCAACTTATATCTCTTCCTTTCCTATGTTTTTCTGGGTTTTTTAAGTGCTGCTGATAATCTCATGTATGCATATGCCTATGCCTACCTCCCTGCATCAACTGCAGCACTTTTGGGATCATCTTCCTTAGTTTTTTCTTCACTTTTTGGGTTTTTCATTGTGAAGAACAAGCTGAATGCTTCAATGATAAATGCTATTGTGATAATAACAGCTGCAATGACCATAATTGCATTGGATTCAGATTCTGACAGATTTCCCTATGTAACCGACAGCCAGTACGCTTGGGGTTTTGTTTGGGACATCTTGGGATCAGCACTCCATGGCCTAATCTTTGCTCTTTCTGAGTTAGTTTTTGTGAAATTATTAGGCAGAAGGTCATTCCATGTTGTTTTGGAGCAACAAGTCATGGTTTCTTTCTTTGCCTTTGTGTTTACTACTATTGGGGTTGTGGTTAACAATGATTTCCAAGGCATGGTTTCTGAGGCTAAAACTTTCAAGGGTGGGGAAACTGCTTATCAAATGGTTCTTATTTGGGGTGTAATTACTTTTCAATTGGGTGTTTTGGGAGCAACTGCTGTGCTTTTCTTGGCTTCCACTGTCATGGCTGGTGTTCTTAATGCAGTTAGGGTACCACTCACAAGCATTGCTGCTGTCATTTTGTTACATGATCCCATGAGCGGCTTCAAGATCCTCTCTTTGATCATAACTTTCTGGGGATTTGCTTCCTACATCTATGGAACTTCTGATTGGAATAAATCATCATAACTAATGATGATTTTTTGTTCCTTCTCATTGTATTAGGCAATGTTAGCACATAAATGGGTTGATTAATCCTAAAATACTTCAAAGTTTAAAAGTATGGCTCAGTTGTTCCAAAATATTACTTGGTTCTGTTTTTAGGCTATTGGTATTGTAAAGAAAACACATAAAAATGTTTTTTTTATGCCAAAAAAAAAAGAACCTAAAAATTGGGACTACTAAATAACCCGTAGCCATCTATCTCTTGGGTTAAGTGGAAAAACCAAGCATTTTTATCTTGTTTGGGAAGAAAAAAAGAGATCTTTCAAAGGCCTTAATCTGATGCTTATACCCCAAGCAAACATAAATGAATTTAGATAAAATAGAAATAAGGCTAATATATAAACTCCATCTTGCTATTACAAGTTCCCTTCATAAAAGGATCAGCAGCTATTTTCCAATCCGAAAACTACAATGTTTCTGATTCATAAGGGATTTCTTGCACACATGCATAGTATGTAAAAACTCTGTCAGCATATATAAAGATATATAGCAGCCAGCATATTCAATTTTTAGGACCAATGTCCTTAAGTGCACAGATCTGCTCCTCTCCCATTGCGGACATGACTGTCACAACAAGGTCCTTTCCTTCAGCAAACCCATCTTTAATCTGTAAAGAAGAAAGAATAAATGAACAATTTAATCCCTCAACAACAAACCAATTTGCAATTAAAAAAATGGCTGCAGATAAACTAAGAATACCCTTATGTATATACCTGGCTAAGCAGATTATCATCAGTGGGAAGCTTGAGGTCATCCTTGGTGCTTCCATTTTCAGTCAAGAGACTCACCTACAGGATATACAAGTAAATCAATCAATCACAGACAATTAGTTTGTTTCAATTAATAACTAAGCATTCCAATGAACCAGTAAAAGAAAAGGCCTCTAGTTCTGAACAAATCCACCACAAAGCCAACTTACAAAACCATCTTCAGAGATATCAATCAGCTGATAGTCAGTACGATTGACATGGGGAACCTATACAGAAGACAAGTATATCAGTTGGATATGCTGAAGAGAGGAATGAAGTAGAATGAGTTAAAAGTTAAAACATCAAAACTTAAAAGAGTAATTAACATTACATCACAGTTGTGGGATGAAGGAACAATATCTTCAAGTTTCTTCCCAGTAAAGATATCAATGGCCACAAAGTGGCACTTTGCATGTCCATGTTTGCCAGTCTTGGCAGTTGAAACTTCCACAACCTGTTTTAGTTTGGGGGAAAAGGGCAAAACAAACCAATTACTATGAATTATGAAGACAACAAAGATGAATCACTCAGTATCAGATAAAGCAGAGCCTTTTGGTAACAGAATGATCAATTGCATATATAATTTTACTATGAGAATGTTTGTTCCAACAAAAGGAATTTGCCTAATCTGGGCACTGATGCCATAGAAATATGGTGTCAAAACAGTGTAGACTAAACAAAGTTAATTCCTTTTGAAGTCAGAAAGAGTCTGCTGCTCCATCAAAGGTTTTCAAAGGCCTAAACTTGATCTCTTTGCGCTAAAGATAAACCATATCTGAATCTTTATAATAAGTCTAATAGTCTAGTCTCCCCACACAAAGTAACAAGCATCAGTCAAACATATTTTTCTAAGTATTCTAATGAAGCCCACAGAGTAATTCTAAAAAAGTACAAGGCAAGTCAAATTTCCTGAAACTAAACAAGAAAACAAGGAGTACCCACTGATCAACAGAACGAAAACACAACGTTGAAAGATCGAAAACTGAAAAAAGGAAAAATCTTGATTACTGGGAAGAGGGGAAAGATAAATACCTTGCAAGGACGGCCCTTGATAACGATGTGGCCATTCTTGCGGATGGCACCAGCTTGCTGAGGGTATGTCTTTGAGGCTCCAGAGTCGGCCTTTGAGTCAAAGTGATGCTCCTCGTCCGACATCTTTCTCCGTCTCCGTCTCTCTCTCTGTTTGTGTTTTTCCCTTTGTTTCTCTCTCTCTCACTCTCACTCTGTCTCTTAGTTTCACGTAGAGATAGACTCGTGGAGGTCTCTTTTATTCTTTTTTTGAAGAGTTGCGAAGGAAAGGGCTCCTATTCTCTCATTAACCATGGTTAACACAGATAATTTATCCTGACCGTAGGATTGCCTTACCTTAGGTAAGTTTAGGACTAGGGTAGATTATTCATCTCTAAGGTTAGGGTAAGTTGTCAATTCTTCTAGAATAGCTCAATCAATTTTCACTTGTGAATTTTTCGGGCTTATAGATTATCTACCAATAGTGGGTTGTGGAGGCCCGAACCCATGCAAAAACCTTTAATTTACCATTTTACCTCAATCAATTTATTTACAACTATATTTTCTCATATGTTCGAGTTAGATAAAGAAAACAAACAAAATCATTTCTTATTTTGGTGGATACATCATATACATATATAAAAGAAAATCATGTATTCATATTGTTAATTTATTGTGTTGACATTTATAGTATTTAATTTCCTTATTAATTATTATCCTTTTCTTTGAGGAAAAGTTCTCCAACTTCAACGGTTCACATCTTCTGTTCGATTTTTTCTTCATAATTTTGGGGATGATTTAAAGTTGTTAATGTTACAATGTCATGTCAGAATAAGATCTGATGCTAATATATAGGTATTGGGTTGTAGGGGTTGGTCCATGGGATTTTGCATTTGATTCTTGGAATATGGCTGAAATGAAATGCTTAATTAATGTTCCTTCCACTTGTAATACAAAAGAACAACTCTTGTTAACCAAAATAAAGCAGGGAAGAACAGATAAGGCCAAAAACAAGGGGAATGAGAATGAATATATCTTTTTTTGGGTTAAATCAAATCAAAATCGAGCAAATGATCCATCTTTATGATCATGTGTGAAAAAATTGCAACTTTTGTGATTTATGAGAGCATATTACAAATTTACGTAGTTATTCTTCCTGTTGTGTTGCCTTATTACTAAAGCTAGCTAACATCATGGCCTAGTAGTAAAGTAAGCATATGGTGGCCGGAAGGATATGCTTTTATCTTATATGCAAGGACAATTAGGAATCACCATGACAGTGAAAGTGAGCGCTTGAATGGGTTGTCAGAAATGTTCAAAAAAAAGTGTTCTAGGATCGATCTTGCTATAGGAGTTGTGGATTAATTGTCATGTAAAAATTTCAGTGCATGGTTCAATACCTGCAGAGTTTGGCCAGCCTTCAAGCTTATCACTTCTAAATGTATCCTTCAATGATATCTCCGGTGTCATTCCATCAGAAATTAAAGTTGCTACAATCAATGGGTAGGAGTTCATATATATGATGGAAATCCAAAGCTTAATTTGTACGAGCACCTCTAATTAAATCATGTTCAAAATGGTAGGCTGAGGGAGGGATGTTCTTTTAAGGGAAATATATGCAATGAAAATGAATGGCATAAATACCATTTAGCACCCTTAAGTTTATACGGACTGCCACTTTGCACCCAACTTTTTTATTTTGACCAAAACGCACCCTAAAGTTTTATTTTTGTGCCACTTTGCACCCTCCGTCACAGTAGAACAAACGGGCATCCAACGTGGCATGCCATGTGTACCAATAAAATGTCATGTGTACAAAAAGGACACATGGCACGCTACGTATCAAAAATGCCACGTACCATGTGTCATTTTTATCCACGTGACATGCCATGTCGGATATCTGTTTGTTCTACCGTGACGGAGGATCATACAAAGTGAATTTGTTTGTCAGTATCACTATCAGTATGGAGGATCATACAAAGTGACCAGAAGACTGGCTCAGAAATTTGGGGACCCTAGGGTTCTTGACACCCCTATCGCTGGTATGCGAATTGGAGCTGCTATGACTGGTCTGAGACCAGTTGTTGAGGGTATGAATATGGGATTGGGATTTCTCCTCCTTGCTTTTAATCAGATCTCCAACAACTGTGGTATGCTCCATTAAGAGAAGTTTGGTTGGGTTTTGGACTTTTGATTTTTCATTCTTGTTCTGTTTACTTCATCCCACTACGGTTGCGTTTCAATCGTTTATCTTTTGGGGTTATGCACCCACTTTTATTGGACTTGACTGTCCCCTTAAGGCCCAATTCACTTTTTTTGTCAATTAAGGCCCAATTCACTTTGTTTTGGTCCTTTTGGATCTATTCTTTCTTTCTTTACTTTTTTTTTTCTTATTTTCAGTTTATTTTTCATAATATTTGTGAGTATATTCCAACAAGCATCAAGCAACAAGTTATACCAGAAAAGCATAAAGCATTTCACCTTATTACAGTTTGATGGAAATAACAAGCAACATTATGGGAAACAATTCATAATGTTAATCTCCTCAAAAAGCATTTCACCTTATGGAATTCTAGCATGTACTATCAATTAACAATTTGTGTAGGGCAATCCCCATATATCAAACTAATCTTGCAATGCAAGAACAGCTTTCTTATATGCCTAGACAAATTCCTAATCATATCTTATTTCATGCCAATAAGCTTATGTAAAAAGAATTAAACAAAAATAGCCTTTGTGTTTTGAGAGGTAAGTGGAAATCTCTAAACTCATCAAGTTTGCAGTGATGTTTAATAATAGGAGTTTGGCAACAGGGTAGAAACTTTTCAGCACGCATGATCTATTGACCATGATGAATTTTTGTTGACAATATCATTACACCCCCCACCCAATTGGTGCAGAAACTTTGGAGTCAAAAACTTCCAATTTCAACAGATTTTAAATGTTCCCATACCAATTTTCTCATGATGATACAAAGCCTACAATTTCCAATTCCAAAAAGTGAGTGTGGAAATTCAAGCATGCTAAACCAATGGCAGCTTTTTCCACACCAACCCATTACCCCCATGATGTTAAAAGCTATGAAACTTGCCTTCTCCACTTTGGGTGAACATTGAAATGCAGCCTTTTCTGAACTATATACTAAACTAACTACTATTTTCTTCTCCTTTTTAACCTCTACAATTGCCAATGTGAATGGCTTTTCCGGGATCTTATCTCAATAGTCTTTCTAAGATTAAGACAGAACAGGCTGAGAAAGTCAATGTAACCAAACCAAAAATGCTTGAGAGTTGAGACAACCAAACCCATTTAAGCTACCCCTTTTGAAAATTTAATAGGGTATGACTTGACATTACCAGAAACAATATGAGATGTTATGTTAGTATCTTACTTACAATAAAGAGCATATTAAGGAAAATTGTCCTTGAACAAGCATTTCAAGTTAAAACTATTATATTAGCAATCCAGGAAATCATGTCTTATTAAATTGTGGTAGGTATCTCTCTTTATTCTGAAAAATGGTAGGTATCATAACAAAAATATATGATCTTAAGCCTTAAAATGTCTTAGCATTATTGTGCAATAAATTTTCCAATTAAGACATATATACTATTATCAGGGTTGAGGAACCAGTCTGAGACATTGACAAGCACAAGTCAAAATTATGTTTGCTTCAAGTAGCCGCACACTGTTTCATCCATTAATGGCGGAAGGCAGTGGTCCATGACCAAACTATAAATTTTTGAGGTGCCCCCAACTACCTTCAGATTTACACTATAACTGAGAAAAAAGAATGCCCTTCAAAGCAATCATATACAGATGTCTTCTGATTAAACAGGGCACAAGATCTGTCTTTAGGGAGACCAGAAACAGCAGTTGCCTGAGGCAAGCATTCAAAGCTTGAGGGACCAAGAAACAAAAGTCAAGACTTCCTCCATTAATTACTTCACTGTATAATAATGCCAAGCTCCGGATTGATTTCATTTGTATAAAAGATAGTAAAAGCAAACGAGAAAATTTATCTGTAAGTTTAGAGGGTCAAACTTTTGTATATGAAATTATATAAATTAAAACAGATGCTACTAACAATGGAAAGGTGAAGAGAGAGATATCAGAGTCCCAAGACTTAATTTAACCATTACTGTACATCCCCTCCCATGGTGGCATCAGGAAAATCTCATGGTAGACAAAAGAAAAAAACAGATTTAGATTGAGCAAAAAGGAAAATGAACAAACTTATATTCATTCTTTTTCATTGAGGAGCTCTTGGTTCAATATCTTTGAGAAGGCCAACAATCTGTTGCATGCTTGGTCGCTTGGTAGGAAGATCAGCAGTGCATAGATATCCAATCTTGAGAGCCTCCTCCATTTGGTAATCTGGCCCCGTATCGCGAATTTTAGGATCAATAGCTTTTGATCCTTGGTTCTTTCTCACCAATCCTCTAACCCAACTTACTAAATTTGCTGCTTGTTCATCCGGATAATCGTCTCCAATTGGCTTTTTCCCTGTGATAAGCTCAAACAAAACAACACCGAAGCAATACACATCAGATTTTGGTGTAGGAGCATCACATTCAGGCTGGGAAAATTCTGGTGGCACATATCCAGGTGATCCTCGGGCAATTTCATCCTCTAGACCAGTTCCGAAAACCTTGGCCAATCCAAAATCAGATAATCTAGGCTCCAAATTGTAGTCAAGATAAACACTGCTAGCTTTAACATCTCTGTGAATTATTGGAGGTGAGCAGCCATGATGAAGGAATGCCAGTGCTCGGGCGGTGCCAAGGGCTATTTTGTGTCGAAATGCCCAGGTTGTTAATAACCCTTCAGAGCCAACATTCTGTATCCCATTGTTGTCTTCTTCCCAGGTATCAGTGCTCCAGTCCTCTGTTGCTTGAACACCAAGTGGCAAGTCATATAGCAAATGCTGCAAGTTACCATTCTCCATGTAATCATAAATAGCAATCCTTTGATCCCCAGCCAAGCAATATCCAGTTAATGGAACAAGATTGGGGTGCTTGATTCGACCAAGGTGCTCGAGTTCTCGTGCAGCTTCTTGTTCTGTCAACGTCGATCCATGAACCAAAACCTTAACAGCTACATGGATCCCACCAGGTAGAAATCCTCTATAAACAGGCCCAAATTTTCCTTCTGCTAGTAGAGTGCCTCGATCAAAATTTGAAGTTGCAGCCAAGAGGTCTGCAAATGTGATATTCAATAATGGTTTCTCGAATATCACTACCGGGACTGATGTTGCCTGTTTAACATCAGCCACCCATGTGGTTGAATCTGTTTGGAAGGAAAATGGACCTGAAATAGTCTGTTCCTCTTTATATGAGGGTTGCTTAACTACCCATGTCCTTGACTTCCTTCTGCAGCCAAAGGCTAGGAATAGCAAACCAGCAAGCAAGCAGACCATGGAGAGGGTTAAAGCTAAGGCAAGCTTAAACCCTCTATGTTTGTTGGCTCTTCTTTTGAAAAGAACAGGATTTGCTGCAATGGGACAGCTGTTTAATGAGCCAGAAAAGGCTATTTTCAAGGTTTCAGGGGAGAATCCTGAAGCACAAAGGGTTAAGTTGTTGTAAGAGAAGTTGTATCTCTCCATTGATGGGAGTTTGTCTACGAGAGCAAAAGGAATCTCTCCACTCAAGTTGTTCTGTGAAACATCAATTATTTTGAGGCTCCTGATAGCCAGTGAAGGAATCTGGCCAGTAAGATGGTTTGAGGAAATGTCAAGTGTTTGTAAATTACTCAGTTGAGAAATTTCACCAGGAATATGACCAATGAGGCTGGTTTTAGACAAATTAAGATAATCTAAATCCAAAAGCATTTCAATTCTTGGGAATTTCTGCCTAGTAAATCTATTGCATGCAAGATTAAGATGTCTAAGATTCTCAGCTTGGCTCAAATTCTGGAAAATTTCTCCACTAAGCTGGTTTTCAGACAAGTCTAGATAAACCAAATGAGACCACTTGTATGTAGAATTGAATTGTACCTGAGAAAAGTGACCTTGAAACTGGTTCTTGCTGAGGTCAATCACCTGCAGCTGCCCCTGAAAGACACCTGTAACTGAACCCTTAAACAAGTTCCTGGAAATGTTAAGGCTTGTAAGAGACTCCATTCCCGAGAAATCCGTGTCCCGACCGGAAATCTCATTTCTGGCAAGGTTTAACGTTTTCATCTCAGGAAATGCTGCAGCAAAACCATCTGGCAAGGAACCAGTTAACTGATTTGAAGAGAGATCGAGCAAAACCAAAGACTTGCAGCTCAGAATTCCAGTTGGGATGCTCCCTTGAAACCCATTTCCATCCAGTTTAAGAACATGCAAATTCACTAGTGAGCTTATAGCTGTAGGAATATCCCCAGAAAAATTATTGCCAGAAAGATCAATAACTTCAAGTAGACCAAAGTTGCCAATATTGTTAGGAAGTGGCCCTGAAATCTCATTAGAGGAAAGATTAAGACTCTTGAGTGAGCCTAAACTCCACAAATCTGAAGGCAAAGCTGTGATTTTGTTGTTGCTAAGATCTAAAGACTGAAGCTGAGTTAACTTTCCAATGGTGGTATCAGGAATGAAACCAGACAGGCCTAAACCTGAAGCCTTTAACCCAATAACATTCTCCTTCTTGCTATCACAGTGAACCCCTTCCCATGAACAAACAGAAGCAGAAAAGTTGTAGGAGGAAGAATTTGAGTTCATCTTCTTTATGAAGTCAGAGACATAAAACTCATCCGTATTGGGTAGTTGACAACTAAATTGCTTGAAAAAGAGTGATAGAATTAGTACAAAACCAAAGAAACCAAAACCCATTTTGAGCCAAAAAAAAAAAGGGTCAAAACTTTTGAAACAAGAAGAAAGAAGAGAACTGAAAAGGCGACAGCTTTAACAAAAAGCTCAAGCCTTTATCTCTAAACTTCCATTCACCATATCATTAACTAGTTCTTCAGTCAACCCAAGACAACACTTGTACAAATTCTTCTGCAAAATCCATTAGTTTCCGGTCTCTGGGTTTTCGAAAAACAAGTTGATTAATTGGCTAGAAATGCTGCAGGGCTCGGTAGGGGGCTCTCGTGAAGATGCCCAGAAAAACCCAAAAAAAGTGCCTGTAAGAAACCCAACAAAAAAACAAAAATGAATAGTGCTCTCAAAAGAATGAATGGTAATTTTCAAAAAAAAAGAATATTTCATTATTTTGAAGGCTTGGGAGAGAATGTGAGTGTGAGCTAACCTTGTCTGGCTTTGCAAGTCTATCACAGCCAACAAAACAAACAACAACCAAAGTGAATCACTTTTGTCTCTGTATAGAGCATAAACATCTCCTATTAATTCCTTTCCTAAGCACACTCTTTCTTATCAGAACAATGTTTCTTCCTTTGTTTTTGCCTGAAAATTTCCCTCACTTTACAACTCAAACAAGCCAAGAAGAGGTTTTTGAAAGTGGAAAGAGAGTAGAGAGAGAGAGAGAGAGAGAGAGAGAGAGAGAGAGAAGGGGTATATTGGGAAGTGAAGATGGCGGTTTGGAACTGTCAGAAGTTGAGCTTCATAAATGAAAGAGGAATTAAATACACAAAATATTATAGGTTGGTGAATTTATCAGGGATTGTTGGTGGGTATTCAATGATTCTTCATTGAGTGTTCATCATCTTTTCTTTTCTTTTTTTCTATTTTTCCTGCTAATTGTGAGAAGTTTTGGTTTCTATTCAAACTCTTGCTGATGCAAGGCACTTATTATATCTTCTTTGTTGTTTGCAGAAAATGGAAAAAATACAGTTACCTGCTTACATTTTACTTGAACATTTCTTTTCCAAATTTCCTTTCAAAAACTGAAAAAAGTGAAAAACTATAATTTCTTTGCATTTTTTCCTTTTATCTTTTCCTTGGGTCAACTATTTTGATTTTGATCTGCCATGCCATGCTTTAAGCCACTCTTCTCATGACTCATGGGAAATGTAATAGAGTAGTAAATGAGAGTAACTTCAAGCCATTTTCTTCTTTTTTTCTCTCAAAAATCAAAATGTTCACAACCTTTTCTTTTGGCAAAAGAAAATCCCGTTTACATTTCGGACCAAACATATGAAAAAAGAAAAAGAACACTGAAGAAAGGTTTTGTTCGACTTAATTTCATTCGTAATAATCAAGTTGTCAATACTTTAGGAACGAGAATTTATTCATTATCTGAATTTGATTTGATAATAAAAGTTTTTGATTCCCCCATGTTATTTAGAACATAAAATATTCATTGTAGCAACATACTACACTATTTATTTATATTTATCGTTTTGAAAGAAAATGAAAGAAATTGGAGTATTGGACGTCTCCATGTCTAAATTTTAGTCAAATGTGTTTGAGAGAAAATCTATTTTTATTGGACCTAAATGGTCATCTCACCCTGGAATCAATAATCTTTTATTATTCGTAGTCCATACAAAGTGGGCCAATCTCACTAATCTTTTCATAAGTGCCACATTGTTTTTTCAATTTGCTCAAATTATTTTGGTTGAATTTTTAATTGCTCTTATTAGAACGGTAAATTTTAAAATTTGTGGTAAAAAATCCTATTTAAATATTTATTTATTTTAGATAAGAATCATTTTTATTTATTGAAGAAATTGGGATTACAAACGCACAGAAATACCCGTACACCGCTACATGATTAGCTAGCTTATAAAGTAAATAAATCTCTATGTCCAAACATAAACTACCTACCGAACAAATAAACAAATAAATTACAAACAAACAAACTCACATTCTGTGAGAGTTGAACCCAAGACCTCATGGTCTGGATAGGTTGGAACTAAGAGTCCAGTACTCTACCACCAGGCCAAATACTTGATGGCCTATTTAAATATTCTTAAATCCTTATTATTATTAAGTGATTTATTATACCTCTGAAACTTTTTGATACAGTATTCCTACACTTTTTTTTTTGGGTAAATCTTATATTCCTAAACTTTGACCTTCCCAAAAATTGTCATATCAAATATGGCAAGAAAATAGTAAAAAGAAAATTCCAAAATAACCCAAAAACACTTTATCCTTCTCCAACCCTTTTTCTCAAAAGATGGAATTAATGTAGAGTCTATGAGTTTATCTCATGATGATTTCAATTTGGGCTTTCTCCAATATGGGTTTCATCATGGAGTTTGAATTTTGACCCCACATTTCCTAATTTTCTCCAACTTGATTATCTACTTATTGTTGAGTGCTAGCTTAAGCTTGTGGATGTATTATGATGGTTACTAGTACTACCATTATAATCACAATTATTATCTTCTTCTACAACTTATGTTCATATTGAAAACGAAAATTTTTATGTAGGAGTATATATTTATTATAAACACTAATCCAACCACTAATTACTAATTTAAAAGTAAATGAGTAAGATTTAGAGAATATAAGAACCTCTAATTTTAATCTAATCTAATCCTAAAATCTTCCAAACATTCACATATATTTTATTGGAGGAACAATCAATCAATCAAGTGGTATAAAAAAATTTTGATGGATGCCATTGCCACCCTTTTCTTAATAAAGAAAAAATAATAGTACTATCAAACACTCAAATGAGACTATTATAGATTGTGCACATGCCCTTGGCCCCTCCTTTAAATAAAAATTAACAAACAAAAAAGAGGAAATTTGGAGGAGAAAGTGAAGATAGATTTTTGAGCATGCCAAGATCCGACAAGGGAAAAAAGAAAGAAGTGGGGAGGAAGAAGCAATCTTAATGATTTGCATTGATTGAGGAAGATGAGTAACAAGAAATCAACCGACAATTATTAATTGTTTTATATCAACAAAATATAAAATATGCCCATACATTAATGTCATGCTCATGACAGCAAGCTTATTCTTCAAACTATGTTCCTCCAAAAATAACATTTTTTCCCTACTAAAATATTGATTTTCTTATGAATCTCTAGTCCAATTAAGGATACTTTATTTGGATTTTGGACCCTCAAATGTAAGCATTCAACCAAAACTTAAAAAACAAGTTAAACATAGTACCCATTTCTTTTTCTTTTTTGTTAATGATGATTTTCTTCTTCTTTTCTGGATGAATCACCTACTACTCTTTAATCTAGTTAATTAATGTGTACTAATTGGGTATGTTTTTTTTTTGGCATACATCATAGTCATGTATATATATTTTTCACTTAACATAACTACAATAAATCACAACACACTTACAGGGAGAGGAACTTTTGTGTGACTAGCTTGCGAATGTGACATGTGAACTGGATGATGATTTTGAACTCTTATTGGAGCCACCCGATGAAATGAAGCCTCTTTTGACTGCCGATGCTAGGGGAGTCTCTTTAGTCTTTCCCTAGGGGTTATTGTCATAGTTAGTTATTAATTTAAACTTGTTTTTTCAAAAAAAAAAAGTAAAATAATAAATCACAAGTGAATAATATATACACTAGTAATTTAAAAAGGTTATTACATGTGAAACTGTATGCATGTAATTGTAAAGTATGATTAGAAAATGTTAAGCATGTTTTTTATATCAATTTCATCATTGGATTTGTAGTAAGGATTAAATTAGTAGTATCGATTAGGAAAAGCAAATTGCCAAAGTGAAGATGATGCATGTTCTCATCAAATCAAATCATGGCACTTAGGCCTAGCAAATTAATACTACTATCATATAAATTTATTTATAGGAATCAAACAAATTAAATATCTTCTTTTTATTGTAACTTGGGCGGCTTACTTCTCCAATGTTCTTCTTATGGACCACAAATAACTTTCAGTAGTATAAATTGTCTTAAAAATTTTCGAACAAAAATTGAAACATTTATGTCGATCATCCAAATTTTCTCATTTTGTAGTACTTTGGTAAGTTATTAATTCACGTGAGGAAGTAAATAGGCAAACAATTTACAATTTTCCATTTTGTTAGTTAGGAAAATTACAACTTTGATAAATGCCCAAAAAAACATACTTATTTGATATCAACGAGGTTAGATTCCTTGGTTGAAATTAATGTGTTCGAGCCCTGTGCAGCCCTATATAGTTGTAACCCATTCCCATTCAATTTAGGATTTTGTTTTTCATTAAAAGAAAAACCAATTTGTTTTTTACTAAAGATATGAAACTAGGCATTGAATGTTTGAACTTTGAAGACATCCTCATTCCTCAACCAAAAAAAAAATCAAAATAAAAAGGAAAAGGGAAAATGAAATTATGGAATTACTATTATTATTACTAGTGTACGTATAGAGAGGAGGGATATAGACATATGGTATGAGTATAATTATTATTACTATTTTTACAATAAAATATATGTATGAAATAAATGGAGCAGAAAAAGAGTTAAGGCAAGGTCCGCATTGGTAACAATAATTATGTCAAAGAATGAGAGGTGATAGTAGTAATATAATTGCAACAATGGAAGCAGTAGTTAATCATCACTAGCACTCAAGAAAAGACTAGGTTTTTCACCTATTTCTATTTCAAGATCTAATTAATTAATGGATTTATATAATGTATATGTTATTCTTATGTGGGTAAACATTGAAAGTTGAAACGATGAAGGAGGACAATTGCAAGAAAAAAGGATAAAAAAGAAAAAGGGTCTAAACTTGGGTCCAATGGGCCAACAAATTGGGCTTGTGGGCCGATTATTTGGGCTTACTGTTACTCTTAAAAAGCTTGTGTGGGCCGATAAATTGGGCCATCACAACAAAGAATTGAAGGGAGCCCAAATCTGATTGAGACCTTTTCTTTTTCCACTCTACATTCAAAAACCCAATTTCTTTTCTTTTCTTTTTTTTTTTGGCCAGCAAAAACCCAATTTCATATAGCTGTTTAATAACTACTTGAATTCAAAATGAGGCTTATAAATGGAAGAGACAGGAGAATTTCTTGACTTGATATTAGAACAAATAGTAATAAAAATAAAATTGGCAAAGCCATATTATTGCTAACATCTTAAACGAGTTGATACATCGATACTCATGTCTCTCCTCTCCTCTCTCTCTCGCTACTGAAGAAATTTCAGACACAAAAAGAAGAAACAAATCTGAATAAACAGGTTGTTCGTTCTTTCTCTTCTTCTCCACTTTAAACACTCTCCTGGTTACAAATAGATTAGGAATACACATTACAGCTCACATCAACACAGCAACAATTACTACTAGTTATAACAGCAGACAGACAGACAGGTCAAAATTGCCTCCAACTTTGGTATGGATTGATATGATTTCTTTCATATCCTAAATGGTCGGTTTCCGGAGCTAGAACGATCCAACTTAGCCTTCTTTAACTGTGCTTTCTGCGTGGCAATTTGTTGGAAAGGATTTGGACCACCAAAGTTGTGCTTATGATGCCTTATCTTCTTCCTCTTACCCTGGTCATATTCTTCATCCCTGCAGGGATTAAAGAAGGCATTAATATGAGTGAGATTAGGACCTTTTTAACCAGGCAAAGCTATCTACAGACATTCTATGAGGTCTCAAAGGTACATTCTTTCTCAAATATTATGAAAAGCGGCTGCTAAATATGATATGGCAACCAAGGAAAAAAAGAAAAGAAAAAAGAATCATCATTTGTTTACTCACCATTCATTTAGCACGTAACCAATTGCGACACTTTCCGTACAATCTTCTGGTATAGTTTGAGCAGGTGAGTCAATGTCCACATCATCCCATCTTGCAACTGCACGAAGCAAATCAGACAAAGGAATAACTCAGAAAGTCAAAGACAAATCAGCAGAATTACCATAGGGGGGTGCGAAACAAATGAATTTCAAAAAGCATGGAACAGAGGAAAGAAGCCAAAAAATGCAGATGATGAAACATGTGATAAAGCTAATTTCACAAGCATGAGCCAAACTGGAAGTTGAAATAGATATTATAGATAAATACACACCAGTTGTCTCCCCCAGAACTTGAGTAGGCACATGCCTAATGCGAGTAGCATCCGATTTGCTATCCATCCAAGAATCTGTCACTCTGGAGTCATGCCGGTTTGCTTCTGAGACTGTGCCAGAATCCCTTTCTACTTGTTGATCGGTTGCAAGAACAGTACCATTCTGATAAGTTCTGTCTTTAAATTCCCCCTGTATAGTATTCATCACGGAAACGGCGCTATTGCTAAAATCTTTTGGAGCAGTATCATTGGCTGGCTTTTTTCTCCCATGACGACTTGAACCTAAACTGACTGTGCTGGATTTCTCAGATGTAGAAGGCCCCAGATCTGAGGAAAGACAATCCTTATCTAACAAAAGTTCTTTAGCAAGAATGTGGCCATTTGATGTACGTTTCTTGCTCCTTTTATGTTTCTTCTTGCTGTGAATGTGTAAGGATGTCCGGAAAAACTTGCTAATATGCATGTTTTTAAGCTGCCGCTTCAGAAGTTTCTTCTTTGATTTTCTACAGGGTGTAGAATCAGCATCTTCAGTCTCCAAAGATCCATTCGGCAGGCTGGAAGGGATTTCAAGAATGCTTTTTTTAGCACCATCATCTAGCTTCTTACTCAGTGATTTAACACTGGTACTGTTGTTCAAAACATCTTTAACCTACAAATGACAGGGAGACAAATCAAAATTCAATGTTCAAGAATTATTACTAGTCTTGAAATGGATTATGGTATACACAATTCACCTGGCTAGTATCACAATTTGGTCTACTTGGGGATCTAATTGGAACAACATTCTTAGAAGTTTTATCAGTTTTACTTGAAGATGGAACTTCAGCAGGTGCTTTCTTTACTGCTATATCGATGCAATCTTTTACTGGATCGCTATTTGAAACCTCATTGTTGGAAGGAAGATTAATCTGGAGGCATGAAGAAATTTACAAATCAGAAGCAGGTGCAAATGCCAGCCGTGTAGGGGGGGAAAAATAGAAGCCTGGGGTAAGGAAAGAAGTATGCATTTACCTTCTGTAACCTGTCT
This sequence comes from Corchorus capsularis, assembly GCA_001974805.1. Lineage (NCBI taxonomy): Eukaryota > Viridiplantae > Streptophyta > Magnoliopsida > Malvales > Malvaceae > Corchorus > Corchorus capsularis. The sequence goes on along the minus strand of AWWV01013397.1, from coordinate 79,351 downwards.
ATATCCCCAAGATTATCAGAGGCTGAGTTCTGCAGACCACCACAATTGAGTGATATGGTCTCTGGGACTCCAACATCCTTGTTTGAATTTCCCCCCTCATTACAGTTACTAGCCTTGGCACAAGTAGTAACAGTTGAATTTTCAATATTAGAACTGTCGCCAGTGACAACAACAGAATGTGCTGATGGTTGCAAGTTGGAAGCAGCTGCTTGTGATGAGTTTTTCAATACTGGCACATTCGAAGAGGGTAAAACAGACTCCTGCGAAAGCACTGAGCTTTCTGCCACTAGCTGCACGTTGTTTCTCTGAGATGGCACTTCCATTTTAATTGTCTCCTTTGATAAGCCACCATTCACAGTATCTCTGTTAGTCATACCAGCAGAAGTTCCTGTAGCACATAGTTTATTCTCAACAGGACCATTTTGCACCTGTTTCTTCGGATTTTGGTTTAAAACAGGCTTTCCATTCATATTTGCTTTCAAGTTATCTTTCTGGAGAACATCAATAGGTTTCCTTGGAGCAGGATTTCTTCTGTCACGAACATAAAACAACATGTAGGCCTTCTGATCCAAAACTGTCTTCTCACTGACTTGGACAACCTGTTGCATTATGTTTGTAAACACATAAGGTTCATTCCCGAGATCAATAATGCATCTAGTAATGGATTTATCAAATAATAGAATTAAGAAACAAAAAAAAAAAAACTTGCTCATCCCAACCCTTAATCTCCATTCATTCCATTACATGTGATGGAATGATGAGTCACGTTCTCATAATCAAAAGTAGGGGTTAAGTTCCAATAACCAAGATCTCTTATGGCTGGCAAAGCGCACTTTTTAAAGATAACAATGTGCCTCTACATCTTCCAAAAATAACAGGGTTAATAATATGGGTTCAGCATCTCGACATTTTTTCTCCTTTTAGTAAAAAAAATTGAAGGAAGAGGGGGAGGCCATTTCTAATAAGCAGGGAACAATATCCTCTTACTGATCAAGCCTACTAACATTCTACAAGAAATCTAAAGGACCAAGTTGTTTCAAGTACCCTGTTGTCATCAAGGGAGTACCACATGCCACTTGACGTGCGAACAAAACAGTAGTAATGGCCAGAATGCGTGCTCCATCCATAATGAACTAGAACGCCATAAAGAGTGTACTTCAAATCTCCTTCCTGCCAAAACCCACAAGATCAACTTTTCAATCAGTTATATAAAGCATAACGTAAAAGTTATTTGCAAGACAGATACAAACTTTGTTTCCTCAGACCAAAATGCTGTGTATTGTATATGTATTCAGTATGCGAATATCTGGAAAGTGAACTTCTTCCTAAGATCAGTGCCCCTGAAATTTGTATGAAAAGACACTTATATGACATGGCATTATTCTTTTGACACTGCTTTTTGAGTTCCCAAAGAATGGATCGATTAAATGACCTACAAACTCTCGCTTGAAGAAAGTTACAGTGTATAACAAAGGTTTTACTCACATTGGAACCACTGACAAAAGGCTTCATATCTAAGGTTGGACCAAATTCAATTTTCCGGTCAATCTTTTGCCCAAAATCATGCGCACGAAATCTCTTTAGGTGGATAGTAAGCACATGAGGGGCCTTGGAAACCGTGAGCTGTTTGATTGCCTTAACTTTCTGCTTACAGCGTTCGCATTGATACTGCCTCTCCCCTCCATCCAAAAGCTCCGCGGCAGTGAAGTTTTTAAGTGCTTTTTGCAAGGAATCTGCCTTAACTATTTCTAGACTTAAATCCAGGAAGGGATCAAATTTATTGGAGCAGGAGTGGCACTGCATGCATTTCACCTGAAGATGTAACAGAAAGCCATTAAATAATGTACTGGAGCATCATTTGATAAAAGAAGTTTGGGTGGCTATTTGAGCATAGATATTGAATTCACTTCATTGCTTAATTGCAACACATTCGGAATCTGTCAAAATCTAGCAAATCATGCTTCGAATTTGGTAAATCATAAAAATTTTACCTGACTTCGAAGGCGACCACCGAAGATCTTGTGCACCAAACTCTTCTCATAAGCACTAGGCGATTCACTTGGTACTCCTGATGGTAAGCAGCACTTGTGCATGGATTCTAGAAGGTTTACCATGTACTCATGTGCATCTTCCTGTCGAGAATTTCGGAAGTTCCGCGATATGCCTAAGCATGAGGTCAAGAACCACAACTTTTGAAAAATAAAAGAGAACAATGCCTTAACTAACTCCCATCAAACAAATTCCAGGAATTTATAGCTAACAGAATTTGCCTCAACTAGTCCCCATTGCCCGAGGATTAATACGAAATCATCTCATGTACCTTACGACTATCAAAATAATCAATGATGTGATACCAGAAAGAAAGGATACATCGAAGGTTTGAGACAAGATCATTTGGTGCCAATGATCTCCCAGTTGATTCAAGAGCACGGCTAACATGCTTCTGCATGGCACATAAGGCACAAAATCCAGCGATACGGCCTTCACAAACCAATATCAAAATGGGAATCAGAAAAGAATTATAAGAACATAACATGTAAAGCTAGCCTTTCTCTTACAGCTGAAACATAACACATAAACATATGGAATTATGCATAGAACATTGGTAAGTGAAATACGTGTGTACAAAAATGTTATATTACATAGCAAGAAGAAAGGCATAATAGAGAGAAGATAAGATAGTTTCACTCACAAGAATTTCGATGCCTTCCGCTTTGTAGGTAAGCTACCAAAGGTTCTGTGTATGTCAGGCATTGCAATACGGAATTTAAAAAACAAGTGTTTCCAAGATTCTCCAAACCAGCACCCTGTAAATTGTTTTAGTGGCTGAATTAATCGCAAAATCAACCTATCTTAGGATCTCCTATCAGAGCAAAGAAAATTGCAAAAAAGCAACTATCTTTTGTTCACATAAGCCCGTATATAGGTAAACCAAAAACATATAAAAGCAAGCTCAATGAAAGTAACCCAGTTATTCATTAAAATATATATATGACAAACTAAGAAACTGAAAACACCCCATGAAAAAGCATATAATTTCACACAAAATCATTAAATAGAAGCAAATAACTAAACACCAGTAAGCTAAAACTAAACAAAAAGGAAAAATTTGAGAAAAAAGGAAAACAAATACAAAATAACTAATCAAATATATCCATAAAAGACAAATAAAAGCTTACAATTTTACGAAATGAAATCCTCAAACTGAGAACTGGATCCAACCCATTCTCCCACACATCCGAACCATCAGCCTTCCTCCCTGCAATACCCGCTTGATCAGTCCCAACCCCATTTACTCGCTTCGGATCCGGCCCAGGGTTTAGGGTCTCAATTCTAAAATCTCCATCGCCGCAGTTCTTAAACCCATCAAAGGGCTTCCTCGCTGGATGGAACACAATCTTTCTCTTAAGAGAAGCAGGAGCTAGTGACCCGTTCCCAAGATCCATAGTTCCCTCGGCCGCTGCTTCGATTGTCATTTCCGAGCCACTAGTCACCGTCGCTTCCATCATAATAATCGGGTCGGTGATAAATCCTTCCGTTTTAATTTCAATGTTTCGTAGAGAGGTTTTCGGTGGAAGAAAAAGTAAAAACAAAAAATGTAAAGGAAAAGATTACAAGCAGAGAGCTATTTCGGCTTCTGCGAAAGAGGAAGAAAAAAGAGGGACGAAGCTCACTATAAACCCTACTGCCCAACTGCCAAGTGCCAAAGTCCCCAAAAAGTAAAATAATCCAAAAAATTAATTGGGCCGTTGATTGATTTTACTACGGTAGGGATGCGATGCACCTGATTAGTTTTAGCGCACGCGTTTTTATTTTAGACCAATGCTAGACCGACACGACGAGGTTGATATTCGTCTTCAAATGATGTTCGAAAGTTTGCGTGTTGTGGAGTAGGAATTGGATGGTCCGAACCTTACAATAGACTGTACACGTGGCATTGCTTGGTTTGGTAGGAGAAAATGGGCCTACTTTTTGGTATTGAACGACTATAATGTGAAGAAGGTGTTTTTAAATGATTTCAAGGCCCAAATGCCCTTTTTGGCATTTTTGTTTCTTGAAAAACCATTTTAATGGGGAGCTTGTTTGCTAGCCACAACTTTTTTGTAGTAATGAAATTGAAATTGCTTCTTGGTTTAAAAGAAAAAATGTACTCCATAAAATATATGAAAGACTGCAAAAGTTGTTCTTGTCTTTCTACTGTCATGATTATGCTTATTGGATTGGGTTGAATGAATTTAATACCTTTTAAACAATGTTTTTGATTCTGGCAAAAAAACTGTTTTAGGTTGAATCTTATGAACAAAATTTGAAAAATAAACGTTTGGACTTTGAAGTGTTTTCCCTTATTTTATATATTGAACGTAACTTAATTCCGACTTAATCAGTATTAAGAATAATTATTAGCTACAAAAGCAAAAAAAAAAATTGAAAGAAATCAAAAAAAAATTAAGCTAAACAATCAAACTCTTTAAAGAGTAGATTATGTGTAAGAATTTATTTCAATGGTTGATGGTTAATAGGAGTTTTGACCATTTTTCATTTCAGTAAATGCTGTCAATAAGCCCAAAGTAGAACATTTGGATAATAATTATCCAAAAAAAAAACATTTGGATAATAACAAAAGTATTTTCAATTTGCTTTGCTTCTCATAGTTGCTAGGTGTTAATGTGGGATTTGGCTCACTGGAGAGATTAGTCTATCCTAGAATTGTGCCACGTGGGTTTTTTTTTATAATCAATGGTTGATTTACAAGGTTGCATTTTTAAGGAAAGCTATACTTGATGTTGAAAACTGGATCGGTCAGTTGAACCGAATCAGACCACGTACCGGAAGGAAAAGCGGGCCGATTATTTTCAAAGAAATAAAGCTAGACCGACAAGAAATAAAGCTAGACCGACTGATTAAACCGAGAATCGAACACCATACCGGTTTTGCCTCTGGTTCGGTTTTTTCAACATTGACTACACTCTCTCCCTCAAACGCTTCCCCTCAAACGTGTTTCCTCCGAATTCCCAAATGTCTTCAACCATCATTTCTTGCTTTGTTATGGTTAAAAAAGCGATAGTTTCATAGATTTTTCTAATTGCTTATTACCGAGACTACTATCTTAACTTTACGTCTTCATTTTTGTTTTGTAAGGATTTATATATATTAATCTTTTTGCTTCTTCAAAACATTGGATTTATCTAACTAAAATTTAGAAAAGCTTTCAAATTCTTGTTTTTTCTCATCTGGGTTTTTTTTAAGTAAGCTAAAAAGGAAAACTAGATCACCAGAAAAAGGGTATATTCAGTTCCAAGACAAATAAATACCCAGAGGAAATCTAACTAGCGAAGAAGAACTTTTATACTAAGTTATTCATTGGATTGGAGTTGAATTGAATCCAATTTGGAAGATTAAATTTTTTTTTTCTCATTTGTTCATCGAGGAGAGATGAGGGAGAAGAAGTCTGTGTTTTTTTATGTGTGTATGGATTTGTTGTGGGGGAATTGTTTTGGGAAATTCGTAGTGGAGAAGAACAACTTGAAAGTTACATCGCCGGAGACAGTCAAGGGAGTTTATGAAAATGCGTTCCCAAAGGCAATTGCGTCAGAAAACACGATGGAAGGAAACGTTTGAGGGGAAGCCTATGAGGGAGAGAGTGTTTTGCTAGTGTAGTTTTCTTAAAAATGCAACTTTATAAAATCAGCCGTCGATTGTAAAAAAATCCACGTGGCACAATCTTAGGATAGACTGGCCTCTAAATGGACTAGAGATGAGTCAAATTCGTTAATTTGCTAGGAGTATTAGTGTTACAAAATGGAAATGAAAAACGGCTTAATACCCATTTATTTTGCCCGTAACTTCATCAAGATAGAACACTTTGCCTCCTGAACATTTTTTTACCCAACATCACAATTTAATTTGAAAAATCGGGACAACGTCTCTTTTGCCATCACAACCATTAGTTACATTGACTAAACACAATCATGTTAGATACAAATCCTCTTGAGTTTGCTAGTCACAAGAGAAAATTTGACAAATTAAGAATTTAATGAGTTATTTAATTTGTCCATTTGGCCTCTTTAACTTGCAGATTCAAAATATTTTACCCTACCTCCATTAATCTCGTAATGACACATGATTAATGGTGATTACAATAAGAAAGACGAGAAATTATTAGGTGGGACGGATCCACCATGTTATCCATGGGACTAACCAATGGAATCTTGACATGTCAAATGACCTCATTAAATTTAGGCACGATTTTAGCCTAAGGTTTAGCCCCCCTTTAAAATAAATCCTCTATAAAGGGTAAGCCCCAAAATTTGAAATATTATTGGGATAGGTTTTTAGAAAATTGATGAGTTGTCTTAATATCATTGGTTGGTCCCATAGGTGACGTGGTGGGTCCATCCCACCTAATAATTTCTCAAGAAAGACATTCTTCCGGCTTTTAAAATTAAAAAGAACAAAAATTTATTTCACCATTAATCATGTGTCATTGCGAAATTAATGGACACATGTGTCACCTAAAATTTTGTCATTTTATTTCATCAGCACGAAATTTTAAGATTGGGCCAAACTGAACTCTACAACAAGAAAGCATCATCAAAATTCAAAAGATTTTGCCGAAGCCCATCAAACAAATTTAACGTTTCCCTTTGGGCCCAGTCCATAATTTGGACTGGGGAGCCGTTGGGTTTGTAGACTTGGGTTGGACCGGCAAACTCATGCTTTAGCGAAGAACAAAAATGTTGATGATTATGGACGATTTAGGTGATTGTCATTTGACACTTATTCCCTTTAATTTTTTAAAATACTTATTCCCCTTTTAATAATTTCCAATAATAGACTAATCCGACATGAATAAGGTTAATTTATAAATATATATATATATATAAAACAAATGCGAAATGTCATTGAGAGAACTTCCCCTCAATATTGAATCGGATCAATCATAGATCATTGTAATTTTTTCAAAAAACTCTTGGCAATTAAAATACCATTTAATCGTACTCGAAAGCAATTTCGCTATAATCAAAAAGTTTTCACGAGAGTTTATAATATAGTTAGTTTCATGGTTTGGTTTTGATTGTTTTGAATGTGTTGTCTTGAGGGTTTTAGGCTTTAGAGAGAGCAGCGCTTTTCACCGAATGGGCTAATACTGACTTTTGCATGTGAACAACTACATTTCCTTCGACCAAAATTGGGCCCATATTAACCATTATTGCTCCGCACAAACCTCTGAATTTCTGAAAACATGTTTTCCAATTTTCAACACACTTTCTTCTCTTTACCCCATTTTTGGTCAAATTGATATATTCTTCTTTTGGACAAATATAAGAATTCATTATTATAAATTAAATAAACCAAACCAAAACAAAACCAAGTTGACTTGTTATATACCATGCTTTTGAGTTCTGATGACACCATAACAGAATTTCAGGAACATAGCAATCATGCTAAGACCAAACCAAAGTTGAAACCTTCCTTTTAAAATGTCCATATCTGTAAGACTGTAACTAATCCACACCTTCAATGGTTGCCAACCTTTTATGTTTTCCCCATAAAAACCGATTGAATGTTTCAACTGATTCATTTGATTCCATTATTATATAGGTATGGGGTATTTTTAGGTCTCATTAGCCTTTTTGCCCCCTAGGTTATAATGCCAATGGTATTTTGCCCCATAATTTCAAATCGCGACAATTTACCTCTAAATTTTCAAATTAAGGACAATTAGTTCAACGAATTTTTCAAATTTAGAACAATTTCCCTCCTGACATAGGAGATAAATTATCATAAATTTTGAAAGTTCATGGGACAAATTGTCTCAATTATAGTTTAGAGAATAAAGTGTCCTTAACTCCATAGCTCAGGGTAAAAAAAGCTGCTAACCATTATTAGTTAGTATAAAAACTTTCCACTCAAATGGTTAAATTCGTTTTGAAATTTTTTAATGAAATTGTTAAAAGTGGTAATGGTTGTTCGGCCAGCATCCTTATCTTATCAATTATCACACCAAATGGATCCCAATTTTGGCTAGGTTTCAAGCTTTCTATGCCTTCTTCTGACTTCTCTAGATTTCTACATTCTTTAGGTTGATTAATGTGGGCTAACAACCATCCTCATCATCATATCCATGATGTGACATTTTTGACATCAACATTATGATTAGTGGTTATTTTAAGATTGATTAATACAAACTTAATCTATAACAACGGGAAAAGAAATCAACATAAGAACTCAACTATAGCCAAAACTCATGAACATGTAACACAGAGACGGAATCCGTGTTCTATATAAACTTAAATCCACATAAAATTAAATGAAAAAAAATCATGCATCCTTAATATACTTTTAAGGAATAAGGTATCAAAAATGGGGTTTTAATTTTGGCCATGCACACAAGTTGACTCTGTTACCAATAGACCTTGTGATCAAAACTTTCTGAGTCTAATTGGAAGAATGCTAGAAAGGTAACTGCAAAGTAAAGAGAACAATATGGGAATTGGGAAGTTTCACACAAGGAAAGTGGCACCAAAATTTGGCCTTTGTGTATATATTTCCTCAACTCAATACTGCCAAAAGGGAAAGAAACCCAATTTGTAGTAGTTTTGGTGGTTACTTCCAGTACCTAAAAGAAGGACCCAGACGCAGGAATCAGACAGAGCAGAAAGTAGAAACAGTGAACAAGGAGAAACAAGAGACAAACTAAAATAATTGTCCCAAGTCTCTTAGAATTTAAGATAGCTTATTATATGTCACTAAGCTAAGCTTAATTAAGATTGATAATCATTCTTTTCGACATAAGGCTTAAAATAGATGTCTTTGCAATCATTATATAAATCTTTCTACGCATAATTTTTTTTTACTGTTGTTATGGTGTCATTTCCCCATAATTCTAGAGAGGAATCATTAACTTTGGAAGTTTGCTTATGTGAATATATCTATTTTGCTAGATATAATTGAGAAAGTAGGACAAAAAAGAGGTTGCACAATTTAAATAATTTGTTCAAAATTTGTTTTGTCTAATCAAATTGGCATCAAACACATTATGATGAAAGATTCAGGATTGGCAATTTAACTATGTGATATAAATGCTTTATATATATAACAAATAAAAAGGATATATAGCAAATTAATATTAAGGGAGCTGATTAACCAATTAGACAGTGACAATTCATTAAGTTTGATGGGGTAAGCCTTAAAGAATAAGGATTCAAATTTCAAGTTGACATTAAGATGATTCCCCTGCCTCTCCCCAAAACCCTCAATTTACCATCAACTAACAGACAAAGAAATGGGTTCAAATTCAACTAAAGGAATCTTCTAATTTTGTTAAACTAAAAAGCAGAGGAAGTTTTTGGCCCACATGCAGTATATTAAAATGAGGGCTTTTTTATAGAATGCTTTCAACTTTCAAGAGAGTGCCTTGAAAGCATTGAATATGAACAAAGAGAAGCAGTAAATTATGGAATGACACCTAGTTGATTTCTAGTAATTGCAGCAAAGCCTATCTGTCATGATGTGCCGTCCATGACCCGCAAACAAAGCAATCTCACAAAAACAGAGTGCTCTGTTATTAAACAGGCAAAAATCAAATAAACAATGTGTACAAGTCAAATTTAATTGGTAGATAATAATGAATGCTGTTTTCATGTATAAATGGTGACTTACATCCCATAAATAAATAAATGTATTCTTTATTTTGAAAGTTTATCATTTTATATATGATTTGAAAACTTATCCCAATACCACAAGCTTATGCTTATCTTCTTCTTTTCCTTTTCTTTTTTCGTTTAATAATTATATAGTAATTGATTTAGTGATACAAATGCTACTAAATGACAAGAGCGTACCATTTTAGTAAATGATTTGAAGAGTTGAATAAGAAGAATTTTAAACACTACTTGAAGTCTCAATTTGCGTGTCAATTTGATTGTTCTTCATATCCCAATATGAGGTTCAAATTAAAATAGTGATGATAACAAGAGGAAAAAACGAAACAAATCAAAGAAAATTGAAAAGAGAGAGTAAGTAAGACACCCCACAAGACGGTCTCTTGAGCCAAAAAGACTTAAAAAATTAAAGCTGACTTCATTGACAACTTCTGCAAATGGCCTTTAAGTCTTTAACCCAAAACTGAATTAACTATGGAGGACCTGTATCAATGATATATCCACCGTCTGATCATTGAGAAGTTTATCTGGCTTTGATATTTTGAACTATCAACGGTAGAAACATGTGGAGGAAGTAAAAGCAAGAAACTGGACCCCACTAAAGACTAGTTGATCTCCATAAAGCTCAAACCATTGTCCAGACCAAAGGAAGACTTGGAAGAAGAGAGAGAAAAACATGGAGAAAGCAATATAAGAGAGAGAAGAAACTCGAATTAAAATTAAAAAAAAGAAAGAAAGAGAGAGTCAATTTATTTGAAAATTCAGACGCTCCAATTCTTCAATTCTACTTCACCAAATTCCACGAAGTTCAAAACCCAGTTTTAAACACCTTCTCTTTCCATTTCCCAGATCTCAATTTTCCTCAATTTTTCATTAATTCACCCATTCAATTCATTTCCCCTGTTTCTGCTCAGCCAGAGAAACTCCTCTTATTAATCACTGTTCAAAGTTGAGTTTTTTCCTCCATCTTCAATTGCATTCGCTTCCTCTTTTAATCTTATAATTATCTCTTAATTATCCCAAACTCGAGGAAATTCATCTCATTTTTTTCCCTCCCCTGATATTTCTCTGCTTTGTCGCCTTCCCAAAAGCTCAATTCTCGGACCAAAGTTTAAATTTTTCCTCTGTTTCTCTATCCTGGGATTCTTCTTCAAACTTTGAAGAAAAATCCAATCATGGGAATCCAAAAAGACATAGTCAAATTCAACGTAGGAGGCAGAATTTTCCAAACGACAGCTACAACACTGGCAAACGCAGGAAGGGATTCATTTTTCGGTGCATTATTTGACGACAATTGGGACTTACATCAACAACAACCAAACAACCGCCAAGAACTGTTCATCGATCGAAACCCCGACTGTTTCGCCATCCTCCTCGATCTTCTCCGAACAGGCGATCTTTACATTCCTTCACATGTCCCTGAAAGGCTTCTTTACAGGGAAGCCATGTTTTACGGCTTAATTGACCATGTTCGTTCCGCTAAGTGGGGTCCCTTTGATGGTAACAGGTTAAAGCTGTCTAAAACAGTAACAGGGCGAGCCCCAGGGGATGGAACCGCCATTCGAGCCGGTCCGGACGGTGGTTGCTGCGTGGCACATGGTAGCATGGTTCATGTTTTTGATTGGATGTTAGAAGAACACCCGCCAATCAATCTTGATTATCAAAGAGTCAACGACATTGGTTGGGTCAACGCAGAGAATGTCTTGATAAGTGCTTGTGAAAGGTTAGGGAGAGAAGATGGTGGGATGGGGTTGTTTAATTCATCAACAGGTGACTTGAGGTACAAGTTTAATGTTGTTCATGATAATCAAGTTAAGAGTTATACAGCTGGGGCTTTGAGTTTTAGTCCTGATTATAAGATTTTTGCTAGTTGCAAAGGAAGGAGCAATGAGTATGGGATTGGAGTTTGGGACCAAGTTACAGGTAAACAGATTGATTTCTTCTACGAAAGTCCCGGTTGGTCTCTTGGTGATGCTGATAAACTACAATGGTTAAATGGAAGTAACTGTTTGTTAGTTGCTACTTTGTTTCCTAGAAAAGATAACTGTTATATTAGTTTGCTTGATTTTAGACAGAAGAATATGGTTTGGTCTTGGTCTGATATTGGTGCTCCTTTAACTGTTGATGAGAAAAGAGTAAGGGATGCTATTGCAATGGAGGAATCTAATTCTGTTTGTGTAGTGAATGAGTATGAAGATTTAGGGTTCATAGATTTGAGATTTAGTGGAGGGAGTGTGAGATGGAGTTCCAGAAGTAGGTTGATGAAAGGGGGAAAGATGCCGGATGAGCCTTGCTATCCGAAACTGGCGTTGCATAATGGGCAGTTGTTTTCATCAATGAATGACTGCATTTCTGTGTTTTGTGGTCCTGATTGGGTGTTAACATCAAGGCTCCGAAGAAGTTATGGGGGTTCGATATGTGATTTCTCGATAGGGGGTGATCGGCTTTTTGCACTTCACAGTGAGGAAAATGTGTTTGATATATGGGAAACTCCACCACCGCCGGTTATGTGATTCAGGTCATGGATTTTGAAATTTGAATTGATTAATTTAGCAGTATTTTCTTCTGTTCTGATATATGATATAGGTAATTGAAGATAGAGAATGAACTTACACTTGAGAACAAATACTATCATATATAGGTTTTAGGCAAAAATTACAGAGTGATATGTGAAAATCATGTTTGTTATTTGTACATAGCTTTTGCTTGCTATATGTCTCAAAGAAATGAAACTGATTGCTAAACTACCAGTACCAAATATATCTTGTGGAAAAGCTAGAGTTCTTAGATTGTAAAAGTGTTTTTGCTCATTAATACAAAAAATGAAATGAAACTGATTGCTCAACAATCATGCTTTGAAATTTCGTTTCCTCCATAACAAGAGAGCCTAATTGCAGAAATTTGTTGTTATTTTTCCACTTTTCAGCTGACAAACAAAGATAAGCTCACTAAGATTTTTGTTCTTTTATCTTTTGGACAGATGACTTTATCTTTTACCACTTTTGACCTAGTCTTCATCAAAGTTACCTCTGCAATCTGTCTTTATTTTTTTTTAAATGAACTAACTTTTATGTTGGTGTGCTCGAAAAAAAAAAAGAACAGATGCCAGTTACATGTGAGCAGTTGCAACTGCTTTACTATCTTACAGGTATAAAACATTTGACAGAATTATGAAGGTTTGCTTTGCCTAAAGTTTAGTACAACTACTTTAGTTTCAGATAAGTTTTCATTTGGACACAATCCCATAAATCTACTTTGAATCCCAACACTAAACTCTTTTTCCCAACTTTAATGGTTTATGTTCCATACGAGAACCATGTTTCATGATCTGCCCTTTTTTTTCAGTATTTATTTAACTTAAGAAAACCTCTAATGGTGATTCAACTGGATCTCCACCATTGATGAATGATAATCTGGGAATAGATCCCAATTCAAATAGCAGCAACCCCACAGAAGGGAATATATTTTGATATAATCTCTCTCCTCTGTCTTGATTAATGAATAAAAAATATAGGGTAACTAAGAGTAGGTTTATAATTAGTTTAACACTTTAAAGCTAAAATGTCAGGGACACATATTTATATGAGAAAGATACGCTGGATGAAAATCATTGTCAGACATAACGACTACTGGTGCCAACCAAACCAATTGTTGCCCTAATTGTTTGATGTTTTTTCTACGTTATTATTATTGTTTAAGCAAAGTTCTGACAGTCACAGATTGGGTTAGTCTAACCAGTTTCAGAAAACGATCTTTACATAGCAACATTTTACAGCAAAGATACAGGAAAACAGATAATTTAATAGGAACCGGTTTGGCAAGCCAAAATCAAGAGAGATTTTCCAGGAAACTTCCTCTCTCTATATATTACTTTAATCTACTATTTAGCAAAATATGAAATGTGTGAAAAGAATGATTCAACATCTTCCAAATGAACGCTTGTAAGACTAGAATGGGATTTTACCTAAATTAGACCCAAAAGGTGGAAGGCTAACAGATAAGGAAGAACCAAAAAGCAATGGGATGGACATGGACATGGACCCCAAGGTTGTAAGAAAAAATCAAGCATAATCAGGCATTACTCTTTTGAGAAATGTAATTGGTGAAGCTTCTTCAGGGGCAATTTCGTCAAAACCAATGTAGTTCTTCTCCTTGTTGTAAACGTGGCATATTGTCATTATTGTCTTCATCAAACGCCAATTCCATGTAGCCTCATTCAGATACTGTCATCAACATGCAAAGGGAACTATCATTAGCATCTTGGGGGTCTTAGTACATGAACATGAACATAATCTTGTTCTACAGATATTTTAAAACAGCCACTTGATAGTATGATTGCCTTTTTTTTTTTTTTCTTTTTAAGCAAATGAACTAAATTACTATAAAGAACTGTTAGCCATACCGGTCCCCAATTCTCTTGAATAGATTTATGGGCTGCTCGTAGATTATAGCTTGGTATCCTTGAAGAAACATGATGAGGGATGTGCACATTGATATCATGGCAGAGGATCTCAATCCTGTCAAATATATAAACATTAAGCAATATTCCATAACCTTCAAGGGCATCTAAGTGAAGGTCATTAACATTTTTTTGACTGAGAGAACAGAGAAGAGGCCTTCGATAAAGATGATATCCTATATAGCTAACTCTACCATATAGTTATGAGAAATCATAGCACATAATGGCTAGTCAAGTAAAGGATCAACAGAAGAGCAGGAAAAATAATAAACTCCTATTACTTACCAACGAGGGTAATCACAATGCACTGTTCCATTCAGTTGTGCCTGAGCTGCATTCCATTCTTTTGCAGATTTGAAAGGTATATGAGGTGCAGTATGATGGACCATTGTGAAAGTACTCATCTGTCAATTCCAAGAAATCAAAATTACTCAGATGGTAGCATAACATTAAAAGCTAAATATAAGGTCAACGAGACTGATATGGAATTTTACAGAGTATGAAGTCTTATCCAACGATATTTGCTGAATAAAGATGTTAAACTTGTGAAATATAACTAGTAACTACCATATGAGACAAGGAAGTGGCATTACCCAAAAATGATAGCCCAACCATGGCATTAACCAATACTTAATCCATCCAATGATTCCTGTCTTATAAATGATCAATGGCCATCCAATTGCCATAAATGCAAAAACACAAGCCAAACTGATCTTCACCCTTTCGACTTCGTTTGGTCTGAAATTCTTCAAATCAAAGTGCCAGATCAACCTATACATCAAACATATTAACATATGCATATGTCACTTTAAAAAGGGTGAATTTGCTCACTTATCCACCCCGTGCTCACAAAATGGTTCAAATACCACAACTAGCAACTATTTTTTCGTTGCATACCAATGACCTATGGACATCCAAGGCCGAAATGGACCATATCCAAACATAATTGCTTTGCGTAAACGAGGAGAACTCTGAAACTCTTCTTCCCAAACTGGGTGCCAAGCAGTATCTGCCTCTAACCTAGAGACATGAATAAAGAAAACAATTTTACAAGCCAAGACTATCGAGAAAAGAAGAATAATAGAATTGAAGTCGGAAACCAACATGATTACAATGTTTGAAACACAAAATACTAGCAAGATGGGCTTTATCATGAATAAAAGATGAGACAATAAAATATCATACATACATGTTTGTCTTCGCATGATGCCGATCATGCTTAAACCGCCATGGCTCATAGGGGTATATCAATGGCAGAAAGGCCAGAGTTCCCACAATGTCTTCCAACAATTTGTTTTTCGAAAATGATTTGTGAGCACAATCGTGGCCTATAACAAAGAACTAAAGAAATGGGAGGGGAACAAGAAAACAGAAAAGAGTTGGCATGGGTGTATATTGAATGTACTCTTACAATAAATAAAGGGTAAAAATAAAAATATAACATTCAGAGGCTACAGAGAAACTGACCCCAGTTACTGCTGTCCCTGTCCACGCCCAAGCCAAAGGAAGTAGATACCATGGGGCTTTAGAAATCATGAAGATCCCCAATGCATAGGAAGTTACAGATGTTAAAACTGATGTCCATGCTTTCACGTCATTAATTTCAAACACCTTACAACGAAATTTGGAAAGAAGAAAGATATGAACAAAGAGATATATATCTTCTAAATAATAGGATTTACATATTCAAGTTCATAACTCCTGAAAGAAAAATCTAATACTAATATTCATGCTTAATGTAATTTTCTCTTCAGTTTAATTGTAATCCTATAAAAAACATCATAATTTGGACTAAGATTCAGAGAAAATGTTATAAGAAGTTAGATGCAAAGGCAGCAATCAGAAGAAGTACCTCCTTTGGAAGGGTGTCTATTACATCCTTTAATGTAACATTATCAGGAAGTGGCTCTCCAATTTGCCTGAAGCCATATCTCTCTGCTAACTCTTTTCTGTACTCAGCACTGTCTGCTGATGCTGGTGTTACAGGGACTGCCACAGCTTGAATGGCGTTAGTCCTTTTGACGGGAATCAAACCCCCCTTTTTATTATTAATTCCCTTGAGCAGTAGGCTGTCCCACTTCAAATGACAGATACTTGCTAATGGAGGAAAAAGAAAAGAAAGGGAAGGCATTAAAATTACAATACCGGTAAATAAAAGATATTACATGGAACGATAGCATATAAAATGCATTACACTAAGTGATAATAATACATGTGGAGAGTGTAAAAACCTCGAGGCTGGACAAATATTGTAAAGATGATCTCTAAAAGGACTGCGTCCACTATGAAACTATAAGCTCAATGGCATTCTGCTCAAGAAGTATGCCATTTTTCCTTATTTCAAATTCACTCATAAATCCTTTTGGTAGGCACTTCAGATGAGATATGATGAACAACAAAATACTATGCACTGATCCACTTGATGTTGTTTCAAGGGAGCATATTGCCATCCAGGATTTCGAGTAAGGTAAGTTGGTATTTATAAATTATAAATATTCCAGATATCTTCTGGCAATTAACTAACCATTGGTCTGGTCAGAGAAGGCAGTAGCAGGAGTGGTCTGAACAGAATTCTATAAAGCGGCTGCTCTTAAGATTTTAAACTTAAAAAAAACAAGGACAGAAACTCCTTTCCTATCAGGCTAAGGATGAGTGGTTTCACTGTTCCCAATTTGCTTGATGACAAGCACCATGTCCATGTTTAAAGCTTAGTTACCATCAATTTGCAAACAAAAGCTAGTCTACCATGGGTATGACATAGTTCCGCTGTGAAAGCTTCCCTATTTTTAATCTGCTGATTATTGGAATCAGAGATACTAATGATTTTGATGCAAGAGATTAAAACACGGTAACACACTATTAAATGCTTTTAATCCAATTACTAACGAAATTGAAATGCGAGAGTCAACTGAGAATGCAGCTTAATACAAGAACTGAGAAGAAAACTAACTTATAAGTACATAAATTTAACAAAACCCAGTTCACCAAATGAACCAGAAACTACATCAAGTGGACAGTAGCTCGAATTTTTATCTCGATTCAAAAGAATAAAGAGAGAGAGAGAGAAAGAACGTTGAATACCTGGAGAAGAATGTGTAACAATTCTTTGGCTCCGAATTGGCCTTTGAGTAGGACCCTGAGAATCAAACCAATAAAGGAACGAACTTTAGAAGTGAAAACAAAAAAAAAGACAATTTTCCATTTACAGATTGATAGAACAGAGCATACCAAACAAAGGAACCTAGAATCTGCAAATTTGCAAGCCATGGGAGCAGGAATGCAGAAAGCAGCCAGCTTCAGAGCACCCCTCCTTCCCTTCCCTTATTAAAAAGGGTCTTAACTGAATTTGTAAGGAAAGGAAGAAAAAGGGTAGAGGGAGAAAGATAGGCCTTTTGAGCCCCTTTCAAAAGACAAAACTTTTAAGTATAGTGACGAGGAGAGAGTCTTTGAAAAGAACTCTGAACCTCAAATCTTTGCGTTTGGGACTTTATATAAGTGAAGTGAATGAATATATGTGCGGCTCTTGCTCTCTTGAGTCTTTGCCGCCTCTTTGTGGATAGAAATCCACGCGTTTTGTTTATCATTCATGGCTTCTTTCATTTTTGGATTTTTTTTCCTCTTCTTTTTTGAATGTATAGAAAAGATTGGCTATTCCTCGAAAAAAAAAAATGCTTTGTGACTACACTTTTCTATTTTAGTTAATTTTCTTTCTTTTTTTTTTAAAGAAAAAAAAATTGGGTTAGATATTTGATAGCTGCTTCCCAATTACCATTCCTATCGAAACACAAATCAACGAGTCTTGCATTTCAAATTGGTTATGTTTTCACTTCGGAGACTCAAGAAATTGCATTGGTGAGAGGTTTCAAATGGTCTTAACTTTTGGCTTATCTTTAATGACAAAAAAGATAAGAAAATCCTTTTGTGGTACTTGATGTTTGGTCGATAATATTAAGGATGTGGGCATCACTTCACTTGTCATGATTTATGAAAGATGGACAATTTGTTTGTATTTTCCTAGTGTCAATTTTCATGAAAGAAAAAAGTTTGGTAAGTGTAAGAATAAGTGCCTAATTCATGAATGAAATGTATGAATTGCATGATATGTGCTGCACATACATCAAAGAGAACTCAAAAGACAAGAGCATTATCCAAATGGAAGTAAGTAGTACAGTCATCCAAATAGCAAGGAAAAAGAAAAATAAAGTCTAGATAATATGCAAAAGAAATAAATCCTAACATGATATGTCATGTTTCCTAAAAAATGCAACCTAACATAATTGGTGCCCAAATTACTGCTGTGGAGGTGGAGGAAGTCTATCAAGAGCAGTCTGAAGCATGACCATCATTGACTGAAGAGTAGTTGCCATCTGCGCAGAGTGAGCTTCCAAAGCATTGATGCGCTCATCAAAATGATCAACAAACTCATGCCAATTCTTGGGTCGAACTCGCCTTGAGGAAGTAGAAGTAATGACAGCCCTGTCCAACTCAGACTTGACCTCATCAATGGCCTCAGTACCATTGGCATTAGCATTCTCCATATCTGCTGCTTGTTCTTCTAAATGCTGATTAACCCACCAATCACCTTGCTTCCTATATCGGAAATCTGCCATTGTGCGTGCATCCAATATATCACTCTTAGTAGTGAAAACTTCTCTCGCTCCAATCACATCAACACGCTCTTCCTCCAAAAGGCGGCTAATAATCAAAGGAAAAACAATGGCCTTGTCTTCATTGTTACTAGTAATCACATCCCACATAGCTCCAATGATAAAAGGAGAGAGAGGAATACCCTCGAGAGTATCAAGACCAAAGAACATCTTCTCCATGACAAAAATGTCTTGAGTGCGCAATTCATTACGGCTACTGGCCTTTGGTTCCATATTAAAGTGAAGCATATAAGCAACAAGGCGTGGTGGAATATCCAAAAACTTGGTCTTGTAAGTCAATTTCTCATCTGGCTTAACACCAAACCTTTTTGCAGCCACATCTTTGTTCCAAGTATCATTCCCCTTCAATTGGGATAGGTGAAACTCAACCGGTTCACCTTTTGGAGTCAAGTTCAACAACTTATCGATCTTGGCAATAGAAATCTCTACATCCTTACCCTTGACAACTGAGCGAATAGGCAAACCTTTCTCATCCGACCGGTTCTTCACGTTGGCATAAAATTCCAACACCAATTCATTGTAGTACTTGCCTTTAATTTGAAGCACATTCTCCCATCCAAGAATTCCAAACTTCATACTAACCCCATAATGAGCATCTATGTCTGGATCAATGGTTTTCTCCACAACAAAAGTGTTATTACAGTGGTCATCATACCACTTTTTAGCAAATTTGGAGATAAACCTTGGAGTATCATCGCAAGGTGGTGGAATGGGTATAGGAGGTGGGAGAGTTGGTGTTTGAGAAGAGGGTGCAGCCTTCTTCTTCCCTTTTCCTTTCTCAATAGGGGCTGCTTTCCTTTTAGGAGGTAATTTTCTAGGTGTTGGTCGCATGATTCACAAATAGCTGCAGAGAATTCCCAAACAAAATTCCCGTAGACAAATACCAAAGCATCACAGGGTTTCCCAAACTTCACCAGCAGTCAAAATACTCAGGAAAGTAATAGTCAAGAAACACCAATTCGCACAAATTGAGATTCACCTACGAGCAATTCACCAAACTAACAGAGTTCATCACACTCTCATAATTCTAAACAGTGTGCTATGTATGAACTCTCGAGTAAAACATCAACCCACAGACTCTTAACTGAATATAGTCGCCACTAATTCTCCAGATTAATGACAATTGCAATAGCAGGTGACCAACTATTTACCCATTCCGAATCAACAACAAAAAATTAAGAGTTCCAGGAAAAGCAATTGCTAATTAACTTAAATCCCAAACTATGCCAAACCAGCGAAACCAGTATCAATTACCACAACTTAATCTCAACAGACCCATATGCAGAATCTTTAAATTTCACACCCGATAGCAATCGAACACTGACCTGCTGTTATTTCTGCAAAGTTTACCTCTAATGCTAAGCCGACATCTGTTCCTGTAGTCCCAACAAGCTACAACCCAAAGCTCGCTTCGATTTGTGGAAATAGCAATTCGATATTCAAGGGAGTTGCGGGCTGGTTAAGAACAGAATAATTCTGAAATTTTTCAGAATTATACAAGCAGGCTCGGGTCGGTTTGGGACTGTTGGGTCTGTTGAATAATTTGTTGACGGAGTGGGAACCCGGCGGCAGCTGGAACAAATTTGGGATGTGAAGTTGGTGTCGCTACTGTAACTTTCCAGTCTCGATTTGAAGAAGCAAGAAGCGGCGCCGGAGACCTTGTGCGATTTGTATCTTTACAACTCGAGATCGACGCTTGAAGACGAGGCATACTTCAGACAAGGCTGCTGATCATCGAAACAAGATAAAAGCGGCGTTGAATAAGTGACTGATCGGGAGTCGAGTGAAAACAGAAACTTGGCTGCGATTCAATTTAAAACAGGCGCCGGAATCCGGATTAAGCTCGAACTGGTTGCCTGATTTAAAAGTATAAAAGCATGGGCTTGCACATGCTCAACAGGAATGATGAGCATTGACAAGTGTCGAGCATGCATAAACATAGATTAAAGCAGTAATTAAACATAATTCTGACAGCAAATTTAAATCTAATTCTAACGACAAAGCGGCACCGGATTGAGGGGTATCGGGGCCCGACTCAGGTCAGAGGCTTCTTGGTTTTCTGCAATACAAACTGGCGCCGGGTTGAGGGTTAACTGGGAGCCTGATCAAGACAGTGAGTTCAGGCCTGTTGAAAAAAACCAAGTGGGAGCCGGTTTGAGGGTCAATCCGGCCCCGACTTTAAACTGAAGCTCACGAATGAAATTTTTAGTTTTTGTCTTGAAGAAACAGCCCATGCACCATTAACTGTAAGACTTCTTCAATTGCAATTTCTTCTTGCTTCCATGAACCCCCTTTTTTTTAAGCACCAATTTATGCAATGTGAGAGGAAATTAAAGATGCACAAAAGAAAATAAAACAAATACTCCTAACTATGTGAAGTGAAATATGACTGAGAAAATAAACTACAAATGTACATGCACTAATGCGCTAAGAACATCCTTCAAATTAAAGCAAAGAAATCAGAATTCTTAAGAAATTAAGGTATAAAGAAAAGTTTAGAACTCCCTTTTCCATGCCTTAAGAATCAAAGATGTCAACTAAATAATTTTCCTACAAAAGAAAATAAAATTGTTAGAGATAAAAATAAAATAGGTTAGAAGTTTGGGTTGCCTCCCAACAAGCGTTTTTGTTTAACGTCGTTAGCTCGACGGAGCTCTGAGCTACTTATTCAGAGAAGGTGATTTTTTGAACATATTGCACATATTCTCCTTCAAGTAGTGCTTCAAGTTCAAAAATACAAAATGTGAAAATACTTCATAAATAACATAGCAAGTGCAATAATAATACTCAAAATATAATCTAAATATACTCTAAATAATGTAAATTATTGCACTTATCAGTTGGTTTTGCAGAGGTAAAGTTGAGAACTTTATAACAAAGACTAGTGCTTTTCGGGTTTACCAAATTCCAAATTATTGATAAGTAGTAGACTATCTTATAATTCATGATTGGTTCATAAGAATAAAAAAATGAATGAAAATAAATAAATACAGAATGAGAAGAAACAAAATAAGGAAAAGTGCATGGTAGTGGATAAATGTTGAAGTAAGATTTATAGATGTCGGCTAGAGATGGTGTCCACGTCATGGAAGGGGGCGCAGGTGGGTGACAACTGACAAATTCTCCTTCTTCCATGTCAGCTGCAAGGCTCAAAGCTTACGCCTTTCCCCATTTTCGGGTGCATATTTGCATAAACAAAGCTAACAAACTCTCTTCTCTCTCTCTCTGTTCTATTATCAAATCAAATCATTATTTTGCCAAATCTTTTTTGGTTTTCAGTATCAACCCAACAAAACAAAGATTAAAAAACACCCACCAAATCATTTTCTTCAACTTCAAGCCTAAAAGGCTTCAATTTTAATTTCTAAATAACTGTCACACCCCCCCTCTCCTTTCCCTTACCTTACCACTGGGATTTTCATATTTCACTTTCTGCAAACTCTTTCTTTCAACCAACCCTCCTTGTTTCCAGGAGAAGGTTTTTAAGATTCTTAGTTGTTGGGTTTCTCAAGGATTCTGGAGCAAAAGACATGGCCTTGTTTCGTAAACTCTTTTACAAGAAGCCACCTGATGGTCTTCTGGAGATCTGTGAACGTGTCTACGGTGCGTGCACTCTGTCTTCTTCGCTTTCTTTAATATCTGCTTTTGTCTGATTGCTTTGAAAGAGTCAATCTTTTTATTGGATTTCAGTTAACTTTGATGGCATGTAGAAATTTTGGGTCATTGAGTAATGTTTGGGTGATTAAATATGAGTTTGGGAAAGATTGCTCTTTTTCAAAATAAAATACATATATTGGTTCTGTTTGGCTGCCTAGGAAATTTGGTTAGAAAATATATGAATTTTGAATTCTCTGTTTTAGTGTGTAGTAGGAGCATAGGAGAAAGATTTGAAAAAATTCAGTGTTTAGCCTTATTGGGGAATTTTATCACTTAAATTGTGTGCTTTCTGTGGTGGCATGTAGTTTTTGATTGCTGTTTTACTATTGATGCGTGGCAAGAACAAAACTATAAAGACTACATAAAAGGAATAGTTAGTCAGCTTCAAGATCACCTCCCAGATGCTTCATTCTTGGTCTTCAATTTCCGTGAAGGGGAAACACAAAGCCAGATGGCTGAATTCTTATCTGATTATGATATGACAATAATGGATTACCCTCGCCAGTATGAAGGGTCCCCACTACTTGCAATGGAGGTGCTCCACCATTTTTTGAGATCATGTGAAAGTTGGCTCTCACTTGGTCAGAATAATTATCTTCTAATGCATTGTGAAAGGGGAGCTTGGTTGGTCTTGGCTTTCGTGCTGGCTGCACTGCTGTTATATAGGAAGCAGTATAGTGGAGAGCAGAAGACGTTGGACATGATATACAGGCAAGCTCCTCGTGAGCTATTGCAGTTGCTGTCACCCCTGAATCCAATGCCTTCACAATTGAGGTATCTACAGTATGTCTCAAGGAGGAATGTGACCTCGGAGTGGCCTCCTCTGGATCGAGCTCTCACCTTGGACTGCGTCATTCTTAGATACATTCCTGATTTTGATGGAGATGGAGGCTGCCGCCCAATATTTCGAATATATGGACAAGATCCTTTTCTTGTTGCTGATAAAACTCCAAAAATTTTGTACTCAACTCCCAAAAGAAGTAAACTTGTCCGGCATTATAAGCAGGTAATACCACATATATTTGTATATCAGCTTTCAAATTCTCCTTCCCCTTCAACCCTTTTTTGTTCTCAAGGGGAATCAATTGATATTTCTCTTAACGTTTGAGGAGTTAAAAGCATGCCAGACATCTAATTTACCTCAATGTTACCAAATTTGAAGTCTTGGAATAGTGCTCAAGACCAGTAAAAGGATGTATGCCCCTTTCTACTTTGGTGCTTCAGTTATTAATTTGGTTAAATTTAATACAGTTAAACCCTGTTTTTAAAATTCAAACTTTGGGAGTTAGGTTTTAATACTATGTTCATCATGAAAAGTCATCAGTTTTTGTGAGACTAACCTGCTAATAGTAGGTTTAGCCAAATGCCAGTTTATTTTTTTGGCACATTCTTCTGTTCGATTGTACCCTTGAGCATGTGATTGTCTAACCTCTCACTGTATTGTTGCAGAAAGAGTGTCCACTAGTTAAAATTGACATAAATTGCCATGTTCAAGGTGATGTTGTGTTCGAGTGTATCAACTTGCATGATGACATGGAAAGAGAGGTGATGATCTTCAGGGTTGTGTTCAACACAGCTTTTATTCGGTCAAATATTTTAATGCTCAATCGTGATGAGATTGATATTATGTGGGATGCTAAGGAGAAATTTCCAAGAGAATTTAGAGCTGAGGTATATATCTTTGTACATTTTGTTTGCAGTTTTGTGAATCCGTTTTCTTTTTCCTAACAAAGAAAGTTGCCCTTTGGATGCAGATTCTTTTCTCAGAAATGGATTCCGCTTCTTCCATTATATCCATGGACTTCCCTTGCTTTGAAGACAAAGAAGGCCTTCCAATCGAAGCATTTGCCAAAGTTCATGAAATGTTTAGTCATGTTGACTGGTTGGATCCTAGGGCAGATGTTGCATATAACATGCTTCAACAGATGAGTGCCTCGAACATTTCTGATGGTGATTTAAATGCCACTTTGACTCTCAGTCCTCGGCTGCGGAGATTAAGTCCTAGAAAACTTCAGGAAGAAAGAAGGTTCACAGTATCACCAAGTAGCCCAAGAAGTCCTGCCTCCATGGGTATGAAGACTCCGTCTGCAATATTACGGAAGTCATCCCTTGATTCTGATAAAAGTAAGGAGGCGAAGCCCCAAGACTCTCAAACTGAATCATTGAATAGGTCTGATTTCAAACGCCAAGAAAATAACCAGTCTACTGCAGAACCACTTTTGTATGATTCTGTGTCATCTGTTGCAGCAGCTGCAGTAAATCATTCTCTGGCCATGTCACATAGAGAGAAAGCTGTTGAAACTAAAAGCATTTTTATTTCACCACAAAGACATTTATCTGCAGCAGTTCAACCTTCCCCAGATTCTAGTGCCACAAAAGCTCCTCCAGCGAAGTCTTCACCTGCCTCAGAAACTGGAACAAACTTACAAGAAAAAGATGAGTCTGCATTACCCGAAAATGCTCTTGGACAGAAGGCTTCACTCCCAGCACTTACTTCTAAGGGTTCCTTTCCTACCTCCTCTTTAGCCGCTGCAGTAGCTTTAACCCTGCCACCTCCTGTAACACCACCTCAGAATGAGGACCAAGCTATTAGAAGGAGCCCTCCTGCAGCCCCTACACCTTCTCCAACACCACCTACGAAACAGAATCAAACTGTCAAGGACCTACCTCTGGAATCTCCTTCATCCGTGGAGGGAGATTTAGCTCTCAAAATTGCAACTCCAGCAGCACCTAAACCTCCTACTGCATCTCCTTTGAAGGATATTGCAGATGGAACTATTGCAGTTGTGCCAACTCCCCTAACACCACCACCTCCTCCTCCAGCACCTGGTAGTGCTGGGTCTGCTATACCTCCTCCTCCTCCTCCTCCTCCAATGCCACATCTGAAGGAAATCTCAGCTTCTAAATCCATACCTCCTCCACCTCCTCCTCCAATGCCACCAATGAATGAAAATTCAGCTTCTAAAAACGTACCTCCTCCACCTCCTCCTCCATTGCCACCTTTGAAGGAAAACTCAGCTTCTATATCTGCACCTCCACCACCTCCTCCTCCAATGCCACCTTTGAAGGAAAACTCAGCTTCTAAATCCGCACCTCCTCCACCTCCACCACCTCCTGCAGTTTCATCATCGGCACCCCCACCCCCACCCCCACCTGCCCCTGCCTTGTCATCACAAGCTCCCACTGCCCCGTCACCTCCTCCTCCTCCCTTTGGTAAAAAGACGAATGCTGTAGGTAGTACTGGATCTTCAGCTCCTGCACCGCCACCTCTTAGTTCTACAAATTCAAAGAACAAGATTTTGTCACGTACAATCAGTTCAAAGAGTCATCAGACCAAAAAACTGAAGCCTTTGCATTGGTTAAAGTTATCTAGAGCTGTGCAGGGAAGCCTATGGGCTGAAGCACAAAAATTGGGTGAAGCTTCCAAGTATGTGCTGCTTTTCTAAGTTCCAATTTTTTGTTCTTTTTTAAGTATAGTCCAAGTCTTATGGTCTTTAAATTATTGGATTGGTAAACCCTCTTTGTAGGCCTCCAGAGATTGACATGTCAGAGCTTGAAAATCTTTTCTCAGCCGCCGCTCCTAGTACAGATCGTGGTGGTAAATCAAGTTCACGCACTGCACGTGGGCCAAAGGCTGAAAAAGTGCAACTGGTAATGCATTTTTTAAAAATTTTTAATGCTGGTTTGATTGCTAATTTTGTAGATACTATTACCTGTAGTATACAATTTAAACCCTTGGTCTTTATGACTTGCTTATAAACACTAAGTGCTGTTTCCTCCTGCTTGTCATTTCTTATTTGTGTCATTGTCCAAGAAAATATGAAGCATTGTAAAAGTGCTCTGGCTTGGAAACTTGGATCCTGAAAATGAACCACTTCTTTGCTTTCAATATCATTCACATAAGAAATGCAAACTTTTAGCCTGATTACTATTCTGTTTATACATTCCG
Organism: Corchorus capsularis; assembly: GCA_001974805.1. Classification (NCBI taxonomy): domain Eukaryota; kingdom Viridiplantae; phylum Streptophyta; class Magnoliopsida; order Malvales; family Malvaceae; genus Corchorus; species Corchorus capsularis. The sequence goes on along the minus strand of AWWV01013397.1, from coordinate 52,954 downwards.
AATAACGAATTAAGAGTTTATACTGTTGGTGATGGTAACCATATCATCAACCTTAGTACTATTATGTTTTGGAATGCTGTTATTTAGTATTGTTCCTTCTTGCAGATTGACCACAGACGCGCATATAATTGTGAAATCATGCTTTCCAAAGTGAAAGTGCCCTTGCCAGACTTAATGGTAGGTTGGATTGTATTCACAGCCTTGAATTATTTACTTCTCTTTATTTGTTGTTCTGAAATATAAGTTTTGGTTAATCTTAATCCTCTTATCAAAAATGGAAAAAAATTGCAATGTCTGATTATGGTATCATCTCTTGCTTCTTAACCTTAAGCCATTTGGTGAAACTTTTCCAGAGTTCAGTGCTTGCCTTGGAGGAATCAGCATTAGATATTGACCAGGTTGAGAACCTCATTAAATTTTGCCCTACCAAAGAGGAGATGGAAACACTAAAGGTATGAATCATATTACCGGATATATAATTGTGTAAAATTCTTCACATAGCATCATTAGACTTGATGTTCGCTTTTGATGTTGTCAAAACATATTATATTCAAGTTGCTATTATTATCTGATCTTTGAGTTATAATTGCATTCATTACTCCTTGTTCAGGGCTATACTGGAGACAAGGAGAAGTTAGGGAAATGTGAACTGGTATGTAGGAATTTATTGTTACTACTTTATATGTCGGTTGTCTGCTGTTTCAAATGATGCCTCTGTCATGCTATATATTTGGAAACATTGGAAGTTTTGAAGGGATTCTGCAGTGAAATGTTGTGCAAATATAGCCACCTAAATTCAGCTCCCATAGCATTTCATTGAGCTCTAATATATTTACCTATATGTCTTCTTTAAGCATCTGTAATAAATCAGTATGTTATATGGACCTTTGAACAGTTCTTCTTGGAGCTAATGAAGGTTCCCAGAGTAGAATCCAAGCTCAGGGTTTTCTCCTTTAAGATGCAGTTTCGCTCCCAGGTTTGTTTGAATACATACATATACAAATTCCAAGTTGCTAAGCATTCTTGGTCTTTTCTTTTTTACTAAGCTGGCCTTGAATTGTTCTTTAGTTTTCTGACCTCAGACGCAGCCTCAATGTTGCAAACTCCGCAGCAGAGGAGGCAAGTTATATGATTTTTTGCTTGCTTTCTCCTTTGTGAATTATTTTGGATATCAAGTGATTGACATCAAATTAATGTAAAAAACTTCTTTTACCAGATCAGAAATTCTGTCAAATTGAAGAGAATAATGCAGACAATCCTTTCATTAGGAAATGCCTTGAATCAAGGAACGGCAAGAGGTGAGTTATATATCATATGTCCTGCATTGGGATCTTGCTAATGGACTATATATGCATATCATCAGTATTAGGAGGCATTAGAATCATTTTAGTGCTAATTGATTATAGATCCCCTAAATGAGGGTGTCTTGGGCTCCAATGTGCATTCGGGAACTTTTAGCTCGAATTACATTTGGACATATGGTGAATGGACTGAAAATACAAATTTCTTCTTCTTTTACTTGGAAATTTCTTTGAACCATAATTATCTGTCTTATTTCTTGAATGATAGCTCTTTCACCTTTGTTTATTGATTTAGAATTATCTCCGTGTTTTTGCTTTAGGTTCTGCCATTGGATTTAGGTTGGATAGCCTTCTTAAACTAACAGAGACACGTGCACGGAACAATAGGATGACTCTCATGCATTACCTTTGCAAGGTACAATTTGTGAGCACTCAATTTTTGGATTTCTTGTGATCATAACTGCACCTTTGTCTATTGATTTGATTTTAAAGTGTATATGAACCTGCACTTACGTTTTCCTAGCTTAGTTTCTTGAATCTTGTACGTTTAAGTTTGTCATGATATTTAACTGTAGGTGCTTGCTGATAAGCTTCCAGATCTACTGGATTTTTCAAAAGATGTTTCCAACTTAGAACCTGCATCAAAGGTAATGTACTTGTTGCTAGTGAAATTAAGTTTGAGAAGATTTAAGTTAGAGTTAGCATCTCTGTGGCTGATGTGAGGTTCCCATCTAGATACAACTGAAATATCTGGCAGAGGAAATGCAAGCCATAAGCAAAGGATTGGAGAAAGTTGTGCAGGAACTGTCCAGTTCCGAGAGTGATGGTCCTGTGTCAGAAAAATTTCGCGAGGTATTTTAAGAATATAATAATCTGACATTTTTTTTACTGAAGGACATAAACCGTGCAATCTTCGTATTTGTTGCTCTTTTTTTTTTCCTCTCTCTCTTTAATGTTTTCTCTTCCTGTGCAGACATTAAAGGAATTCCTTTGTTTTGCTGAAGCCGAAGTGAGATCCCTTGCTTCACTATACTCCACGGTGGTAAGTCTCAAACTCTTGTTGTGAAGAGTGGCAGCGATACAAATGTTCATGATATTAAACCATTCATAAATTGACAGGGTAGAAATGTGGATGCTTTGATTCTTTATTTTGGAGAAGATCCAGCTCGTTGTCCCTTTGAACAAGGTATTTCTAATATTAGCCTATAATTTCTTGAATTAATTTTTCTTTTTCATTTCTTTTCTATATTCACTTCATTTCAAAATCACTAAACTTCATTGTATCGTTCTATGGACAATTAATTGTTGGAATTAAAGTCATATTTATAGTTTCTTTCTTCTCTACCTTATCTTACTGTTCAAAACAACTGCTATATGGTGCAGTGATTTCAACTCTACTCAATTTTGTGAGAATGTTCAACAAAGCTCATGAAGAGAACTGCAAGCAGCTTGAGCAAGAAGCGAAAAAGGCAGCAGAAAACGAGAAGCCGAATATGAATGTTCCGCAGAAGGAATCCCAAAATCTATTGCAAACTTCTATCGAGAGCAAGCAATCTTAAATGATCCAGAGCTGAACACACCCTGAATTGCTTTCCCCTTCTCAAGAGAAGAAACTCCAAAAGGCCGGTCCGCATTGAACCCCAGTATTCAACTTGGCAGAAAAATGAAGGCAGCCGGCTCCATTGGTTGAGAGGAGAGCATGTAGCCAATTGATGCATCAAATTCAAATGTCAAATATAAACATATGAAAGTGATGCATTCACAGCTAACTTGATGCTTCTAAAAGGCAAGCTCCACTAAGCAAATCTTAGTTCACTTTCAGCCACTTTGCATAGTTTTTAGCTTTTGGTCTTGTCTTAACTCTTTAACTGATGTGTTTTTTTTTTATCATCTTTTGTTGGAGCAGAGATGGAGGTAAACTACAACTGGGTTACTAATTACTTCTGCAGAGCAACTTGTAAATTATCCCACTCACAGAACTTGTAAGTAGTTTTTAAAGATTTTAGATTTTTGGGGATTGTGAATCTAACTTTTTTTCCCCATCAAAATTTTGTTTTACACTTTTATTTGATTCTCATAAGTTTCCAATTTTGAGTTCCTGTTTGTTACATTACATTACACAAATAATAGTGTATGGATCCGCAATTTAACCCACAAAAATTAACAATTCATTTGATTGCAAAATTGGCAATCCCTATATCAGAATTTGATGAAAGAGAGGGGTTTCATGAAATTTTGTGTCATAGTATTTTTTTTTCCCCATGAAACATGTTTAGGAGATGCAATTTCCAAAACAGAAGGGTGTCTCCTTCTAAACTGTAGATTTTGGAAGATTTTTCAAATGTTTTTGACATTGTTGGTAGTAGGATTTAGGATTATTATATATTAATTAATTTATTTATTTAAAATTTTAATGGTAGTGACATATAATTGGAAGGATTTGCCTCGATTTTATTTGGGATTTGGTAAGTTATGTCCCATTAGAGGATGGAGACTTAGGCATATCTTGCGAGTCGTGCCAGTCACGTGCCTTAAACGCAACAATATGTAACTCTAAGGCTCCTAACTGCGAAGCTGCTTAAATTATTCTCATCTCTAACCAATAACCATGCCAAAATGTAAATCCCAAGAAAATTGACTCCATTTATATCATATATCATATGTCTTTGCCACCATATGAATTTTAATAGGATTGGATCTTACTTTCAATATTTCATTTTTATGGCTGCGTTTAGTAGAGCAGTGTGGTAGTGGTGTGATTGACACTGTTTAGTAATTGTACAGATGAGATTACACTGTACAGATTAGATTATGTACTATACAGATGAGATTATTGGAGCAGGGATTGAAATAGAGTTTACGCTTAAGCTCCGTTTGGATCCAAAACGATGATGAAACGATCAAACGGTAGTGAAACGGTGTACTAGACACACCTTAAACCTATGAAATGAAAGCTTTGACTTCAATTAACAAAAAGTCATGTGAATTTTACCTGCAGCTGTGCTTACTACAACTGCTCAACACCTAAGATTGAAAAAAAAAATGTTGTAAATTGAATATATATATATATATATATATATTATAGTTTTGAATTGAACTAAAGTGCTACTTTTTGACCTATTCAAGCATGCATGAAATGCAAGGGGTGAAGTAGTGCAGTATAAGTCAGAGGAAAAAAAACAGAATTTTTCTTGGCCAAGAATAAAAAAGTGAATTACTAAATATCGCCCCTTTTTACTAGTTATCGCCCCTCTTTGGATTATTTTGCCCTTTGCTATATTTTTCATCAAACTTCAAACCTTTCAATTCTCTCAAATTCTCTCAACCTTCAAACTTTTAAAACTCAATTATTCAAAATCATTCAAGTAAAACAATATTAAAACGCATGAACAAAGATTTTTCGGATTGAAAGTATGTTTTTTTTTAAAAAAGTAAAAAACAAATATCTATTTATCATTAATCAAATATTAAAGTCTTCTTACTAATATTGACATATCCATACTCATTTAAACTAAACTAGTCTTCGTTTCCACGTGCGTTGTACGTGATACTTTAAATTATATGAAGATTAAAATCTTAAGCATACTACTAATTTTGTCCTAAAAAATTATATTATTAGAGATGACAAAATTTCATTCGAGTGTGGGTATTCGACTCGACTGCCTGAAACCGAACCAGATCCAACTCGATTCGACCAAAAAATCCGCTCAATTCGAAACCGAAATTATTTGACCCCAAATCATTAATGACCCGAACTCGATCAACCCGAAATTACCTAAATCGAGATTAATTATATTTAAATGACCAGAATCCGAAAAGACCTAAACCTGAAAATTAGAGGCTAAACCAAAGGCTCAAACCCAAAATTATTGGAACCTTATAACCCAAAACCGAAAAAACACCCAAAACAAAAATGACTAAATCCAAATGACCCGACATTTGAGCGATCCATACTCCACGCAACCTAAAACCAAAAATTAACCGAATCCGTATAACCCAAAATTTCCTTAACCTGAAACTGAACCCAAATCCAACCCGACCAGCCCATTTATATATACATTGGGTTTTACCATCAAAGTAACAAAAGAAATTATTCCACACAAATAAAAATATTAACAATGTATAAAACAACAAATTTAAACCCACAACAAAGTTGTATTTATCAAGAAAAAAATAATTATAAGTCAAATAAAATAATTACACGTTAGGAAAATAACAAATTTTAATCATAATACATTGAACTATCAGATAGAAAATGTCAATCATAATTACTTTTTAAATTAAAATGGTAAAAATAAAAAAAAAATTATATAGAATATTGAATTTAATTAAATGAAAATAGAGTTTTTAGTAGAATAAAATTGTATATTAGAAAATTTTTTAATATATCCAATTTTTTTTGGTAAAAATAAAGTAATTATAAAGATATTAGATTTAATTAAATGAAAATAGAGTTTTTAGTAGAATAAAATTGTATATTAGAAAAAATTTTAGTATATCCAAATATTTTGGTAAAAATAAAGTAATTATAAAGATATTAGATTTAATTTAATTGAATAAAAATAGAGTTTCTAGTAGAATAAAACTATAATAGTTAAGTAAGGACATTTAAGACAATATATTTGAAAAATAAGGTTACAATAGGCAATTCAAAAGTTTCTCAAAACTCGTACTTTTATATATAGTATAGATGAATTGTCCAATACTTATTAAAGGATAAAAGGAAATTAAAGGAAAATCTAAAAAAAAAAATTAAAGAAGAACAAAAAAGAAAAGGAAAGGAAAAAAAAAAGAGATGAGCATAGCGGGTCGCGGCCCACCATGGTCCGGGTCGCGCGCGACCTGTGATCGCGTGAGATCCGGGCCGCGACGCGGTGGTCGCGTGAGATCCGGGCCGCGACCCAGACCATGGTGGGCCGCGACCTGCTGTGTTCATCATCCCTTTTTTTTTCTTCTTCTTTCTTGTTCATTTTTAATGTTTTTTTCTTCTTTTTTTTAATTTTCCTTTAATTTCCTTTTGTGCTTTAAGTATTGGACAATTCATTTAGTTTAAATAGATATGGATATGTCAATATTAGCAAGAGGACTTTAATATTTGATTAATGATAAATAGATATTTGTTTTTTTATTTTTTTTCAAAAAAAAAACATACCTTCAATCCAAAAAATCTTTGTTCATGTGTTTTGATATTGTTTTACTTGAATGATTTTGAATGATTGAGTTTTGAAAGTTTGAAGAGTGAGAATTTGAGAGAATTGAAAAGTTTGAAGTTTGAAGGAAATGGCAAAATAGTCCAAGGGGGGGCGGTACCTAGTAAAAAGGGGGCGGTATTTAGTAATGCAAAAAAAAATCAGATTCAATTAGTTCAACTTTTCCTAGAAGAGAATAGATAGAGATACCCTTTTCTTTATTCGACAAAGGGGAAAAAACAGAGTTAAATTTACTCATTTTGCAAACACAAAATTATAAGATTGGTAAAATGGTGTCGGTGGGAATAAGGGTACTTGTTGGTTTGTCCATACATGATACATGAAGGAAGCAGCTCCTAGCATGATTGATATGTCCTCACATGCTTCTTTCTTCTTTTTATTACGAAGAAATTGTCGCTGTGGCCCGTGGGGACGCAAAAGCCTTCCCAATTTTGCTTATATTATTAACAGAGATTTTCATGTACTAATTGGATTCCACCGTCAGTCAGCATTATAAGCTAAACATTCCTCACGTATGCCAAAAGCTTTTTTTTCCCCATTTTTAATTTGATTTTCCGTACCATTTTCATGAATCTTGATGCCAAAGGTTTGGTCTAAGTTTGGTTTAAGGTCTTCGATGATGTCCTAAGATGGGGTTAAGGGGCTTTTGATTTCCATTATCCATACCTGATAGTTCCAAATTGGCCATTTTCATAAACTTGCCAAAGCCGGTCATTCATCTGATTTTGGTGGGTGAGTCTACCAACAAAGCTGCTGCGTGCATGCAAAGTCTCAAATCTAAGACATTAAAGCTGGAATAAACCGCTTATTACTTAATTCAACCCCGTTTTGATAACGTGCCATATATATGATAGATATATGGGAGATTCCTCTTGAACAAATTCAACAAAAAAGATTGGTTTTTGGATAACTAAAGAGAAGAAAACATGGGTCTCTTGATTAATTAAGCAGGTCAAGCATTTGGTTTGGTTTTGGAACGTGTCGCCAAGAGTCCACCAAATTTCGAGTGAAGACTACTCAACTCAAAACCAAAAACCAAAACATGGGTTTCCTTTTCCGAAGGCCTGACAATGACAATCTTCACCGACCCAACCATAGGATTTCTTGTTTGCTTTACATACACATCTTCTTTTCTTTTCCTTGGTGTTGGATTTTTCTTCTTCATAAATTGATTCTGGATATCATAATCCACCAAAACTTACACCATAATAATTAATAAAGTTATTGTCACCATCTTTGGCTCGAGGCTTTGGCCAAGTTTAGAGGTGTACGGCGCCTCTCGCAGTTTTTCCACACCACGTGTGTGTTTTTTGGTAGCCTCAGATCCAAAGAAAAAATTAGCAGAACCCAGAAACCATTTTGCATGTGAAAATTAGCCCTTTTGGTTGCATAGATTACAGTGATTATCCCTTTGATTACTGAAAAAGAGAGAGAATAAATATGCAAAAGGTAAAAAAAAAAAAAGGAAGAAAAAGAGAGATCCTTAACAACAGTCTCAAATCATTTAACCCCACCACTTCTGTAAACTCAGACTTCTCCCATGACACCACGAGTATCCAAAAACCCCCAACATTAAATTAAAGGAAAGAAACAACACCAAAAGAGAAAAACCCAAAACAAAAAAGTTAAAAGAAACCCAATCCCCCTCTTCCCTTGCAGCTTCACTTTCTCTCTCTCTCTCTGTTTCTCTCTTTGCAAAGGGGGAGGCCATCCCAAGCTATATTGTTCAATCCCAATCCCCACTCCCACCAACCTCCATTTCTTCAACTTAAAGCTTCTTATATCCAATAATTAACATTCCCAATGTCCCCTTAGTACTCAATTACCACAAAGGAAAGGTAAAAAAAGAAAAGAAAAGTGGGGTAACATAAATAGAGAGAGATGGATTTGAGTAGTAGTACTAGGAGAGTGAAAACCAGTGTTGTTGCAGGGTCAGTTTGGGAAACCAGAATGAAGAACGATGAAGTTAAAGGTGGGATTAAGGTTTTCAATGGAGATGATGACAGCAATGTTGAAGAAAATGGTGATAAAAGATTGAGCTTGAAGAAAGGCCAAACTGTTGTGGGTGTTAGTGGGAAAAGGAAGACTTGGAAAAGTGAAAGCTTTGATGGGAACCCAATTCAGATTGCCAAAGGTAAAACAGAGGATTCTGTTGATGGAATTAAGAAGAGCCCAATTCGGGTTGCCGCCAGAGGAAGATATTCTGAGGAACAACAATGCAAAGACTTGAGCTTGTCTGTTGATGGAATTAAGAAGACTCCTATCAGAAAAGGAAGATCTGAAGGAATTAGGGAGCTTAGCAAGTCTGTTGATGGAATTGAGAGAAGCCCAATTCATATGAAGAAGCCAAGATCTGAGAAAAATGAGGGGAATTCAATTCAATTGAGGAAGGCTAAATCAGATTCAGTTAAACCCTCAGATCAGTCTGGTAATGGAAATGGAAATGAAGGGAATTCACTTCAATTGAGGAAGGCAAAATCTGAGGAAAGCAAAGCTTTGGTTTTGGTTAATGAAAAGAAGGGGAATGATGTTTCCATTGAAGAAAATGACAAGAACCCTGTTGAAACAGAGAAGGATGGATCTGAGGAGATTTGTAAAGAGTTTGGTGTGTGCCAAGAAAAGGTCATTTCAAGTAGTAATAATAGCAATGGAAACACAATCAAATCATCTCCTGAAGTAATTGTTGATGATGATGAGGTTGAAGATGATGATGAAGAATATTATGAAGAAGAAGATGAGGAGGAGGAAGAAGAAATTGAGGTTGGGAATGAAAAAAAGAGCTTTGATATTAAAGAGATGAATGTTGTTAATGAAGTGAAGAAGTTATCTGCAGAAAAGCCTAACAATGCTGTTAATGAAGTGAAGAAATTACAAGAAGATAAACCCAGCAAAGTAGTTGTGAATGAAGTGAGGAAAATTACCCAATTCAATAACAAAATTGCACCATTTTCTTCAACTGTGAATAAACAGCCTCCCCCAGTTGTAAAGCGTGCTACTTCAGTTTACACAACAACTCCTGCAAAACCCACAAAATCTACTCCTTGTAAGTCTCTGTTTCCGTTTTTTGATGCTTTCTTGAGATTAAAGATTGTTGCTTTTTTCTTTTTACTTTGAATGTTTCTGACTTTTATTGGTTATATCTTCAGTTTCAGCCTCAGATAATCACCATTACCAGAATTTCCCACAAACTCAGAACAAATTGCAGAATTTAGGTACGAAATGCTTTTTAGTTCTTGGAAAGATCAATGAATTTCATTCAAATCTGCAGCTTTGTAATTCTTCTTCTTTCATGTGTCTGTTAAATCATTTCAGTTGATTTAGTAATGTGGAGAGATGTATCAAAATCGGCATTGGTGTTTGGGATGGGAACATTTATCATCATTTCATCCTCTTACACACAGGACCTCAACATCAGGTTTCAATTATGGATTTTGTCTCTTCTTTTGTCCCAGTTGTAACATCCTCTGTTTTAAAAAACAGAGTCCATTACTAAAACTCTGTTTTCTTCAATGCTTCTACAGCTGTATCTCTGTAATTTCCTATCTGGGTCTTGTTTACCTTGCTGCCATCTTCCTCTACAGATCAATTATCTGCAGGTAACATTCTACATTAATTGCAATTAATTATCAAATTTCTGAGTTTTTAATACAAATTTTGAACTTGATATTTGCTTTCTAATTAACAATGCAGGGGAATTGTGAATATAGATGAGTCAAGTTGTGTACTTGGAGAAGAAGAAGCAGTTTGGTTACTTAAATTGTTCCTTCCTTACTTGAACGAGTTCCTATTAAAGCTAAGGGCACTTTTTTCTGGTGATCCATCAACTACAATGAAGGTAAATTTCCCTTTTTGAACCATTTTCTAAATAGTAATCATTTTTAACATTGAAGAGGAAGATGGGAAAAAGAAGCTGATCATTTGAGACAATGGCAGTTGGCAGTGCTGCTGTTTGTTTTGGCGAGGTGCGGCAGCTCCATAACTATCTGGAAAATGGCTAAATTGGGTAAGTTTCGTTTGGTTGAAATCATAAAATTTACCTTCTAAATTAAAACAAAATCCCTGCAAGAAGAAGATAAGAGATGAAATCAACTCCTTGTGGGAAAGACAATAATTCTGTCATCCTTTTAACAATGGGCAGTGTCTTTTACACCTAAGGACACTGTTGTCTTGTAGCAATGCAATAAGTCAAAGTGAAAGAATCTCATCTTTTTTTTTTTACCACATGTTACTTTTTTACCTTTGTTTCTCTAATGAGTAAATGACAGCTGCATGCATACAACAAAACTGTTAAATTCTTTTGTTGTTACTGACACTTGATTGTGCTTAATTCCTCTGCCTCAGGGTTTTTTGGAGTTTTCACAGTACCAAAAGTCTGCTCTTCTTACTCCCACCAATTAACTGCATACGGTAAATAAAATTTATTATTCATTCATTCCTCCATTATTTATTCATTATAACCATCTGGAAGTTTTTACTTCCCATACCGTTAGTATATCAATCATACTTGCACTCAAAAACAGGGGAACCCCAATCTGCTCCCACAATTCTGACCTAAATAAATTTTTTGTCTATAAAGATCTTCTAGTGAACGTCTGATTAGTTTAACGGCTCTTTTGATTCTTTGATTTGATCTGATCTGATGATGTCTCCTAAGAGGGTAGATTTCATGGGTCCTACTGTTCTTTTTCTTACTACTACATCTCTAGGTTAAAGTCTTTAAAAAGCCAGTCTCCATCATTACATCATTATCTCCATTATCGGATTCTTATTCGACCCATCATCTTTAATATCCCACTTTTCATAAAGTTGGACCAAAAACAAAAGAAGAAAAGCAAAAAAAAAAACCTTGTTTAAGTATAGTAAGTTTTAGGTATACTAGTGGAAAATTTCAGCCAAAATGTATACAAAAATAATTAACTTTATCATCATAGAAAAGAGGAATGAAATAATTATGTTTTATAAAGATAGTTATGTAAATAGGACCCATCATAATATTGGCGAATTGGGTCATAATTAAAGATATTTGTTGCTTTGTCATTTGTCATGCTCTGTCTCGAATTGGGTTGGTTGAGGTGGTTGAATCATGAATGTGGTTAATAATATAGGACTAAAGTTAGCTTAAATAGCTTAATCTATATATTGATTTGATTTGCCTAACTCTACCTTTTTCCCTTTTTTTTTTTAAATTTAGATCAACAAAAACTTGGGTTAAACTTAAATTTTATAATTATGACACAAAATAATGTAAAATTTCGTTTAAAAACCAGGGAAATTTTGGATACGGCGGTTTAGGGATGCATGGGACTCATGCACACACAAGAAAGCTGTAGCAGTGGGCATCTTCACTCTGGTTTGGAACCTATCTTCAATTGTCGCTCGAATTTGGGCTGGTAAGAATAATAGTTTTTTCCCTTTTTCTTTCTAACAAAAATCGACTTGCTATTATTGCTAACAATGGGTTGTTTGACATTTTTCTTGGTGTAAAAATTGTGCAGCATTCATGCTATTCGTGGCACTTCGATACTATCAGCAAAAAATGGTGACAGATGATTGGGTGGAGGAAGAAGTTGCTGCTGGACCTGGTGCAGGTGCTGGGCCAACGATTGGAGAAACATGTCAAGTTGGGTCGGGTTTGGGTTCGATGTCAAGACAAAGACATGGGCTTGGACCCTCCAGAGTTGAAGCTAATAAAGTTAAGAAAGGATCCTAAGACTGAGATTGGGCCCATTGCGATGTATCACATGGTTTCCAATAGTTGCTGTTGTTGATCTGCTATTGCATTTTTTTTTTCATTTTCTTTCCATATATATGTATTTTTTTAATATAGTTTCATAGTTTAATATAATTCATCTTCTTGTTCTTTTGGGCTGTAAATATGCATGTTTTGTTTATATGTGGCTTTACTTTACTAGCTAGTTATAAACAAGTTCAATAGGCCAATAAACAGTTGATTTTTTAGATGTTGATTACAATATTGGAAGAGAAAATGGAAAGTTCAAATTAAATTTTTTTTTCTCCTTGCAAAAGGATCAATTTATTTACTAGACTATTTTCAGTACTATTAAACACAAGTTAACCTCGTTCGATCCGACCCCAAATTCGAATTTTACTGAAGAGAACAAGTAAACTAACAAATTATTGGTCATGGACCTAGGTCTTTGCTTTATTTTGCCTTTGTATATTGTACTTCTTCTTATTGGGATTATTATTTAGTCAAGTTGTGCGAAGTCCAACCCATATTTCCTTTCCTTATTTAAGAAGATCCAATCAAGTATCAAATGACATAAATGAATTCTATAAACCCATCTCTTAGCTTATGCATGGAAGCCCATCTAGCCTCAAACTTTACCTATTGGGCTGCAAGTTCAATATAGGGTTGGGTTTTAATCCCAAGTTTGCATTGGGGCCTCTTAATTGGCCACTATCATGCAAAAAGTGAGACATGATATGTGATATTTATATCTCGGTAATGGTGATGCCAATACGTGATTATTGGGAGAGTTTAACTTGTCACGCTCTTGTTAAAAGATTAGTCATTAGCCAAATTTTGCCTAAATTAATCAATTTAAATCAATGGATCATCAGTGACAGTGATGTTGACTCAAAACTAAGGTTCCTTTTTTTTGGTCCAAGGTAAAATTGACTCATAACTAATAGTTAAGGTTAATAGACATACACATTTTTTGGTCTATATATAACTCGTGCCATAATATATTGAAGATTAGTTTCATGTTTCCTTCATCATATCATATCTATTTTTCCACTTCGATAATTAACATTATTAATAGGGTGATTATATGATACACCGACGGTGTAAATTTTGGACTCCACAAGCGGCTTATGGAGTTGACACATGTCCATTTTTTGAATTAATTAAGTTTTAAATATTTCAATCTAGTCCCTAAGGGACACATGTCACCTTAAAGACCCGCTTGTGTAGTTTTCTAAACTCCACCGCCGGTGTATTGTATAATTTGCCTTATTAATATATCAAAACTAAAACCCTTTCGCAAAAGAAGATGATTATGGAACTATATATATAAGGGATATACCGACGGTGTAAATTTTAGACTCCACAAGCGGGTTGTGGAGTTGACACATGTCCATTTTTTTAATTAATTAAATTTTAAATATTTCAATCTAATCCCTAGAGGACACATGTCACCCTTAAGGACTCACTTGTGCAGTCTGCTAAACTCCTCTGACGGTGTATTGTATAATTTACCTATATATAATCCTCATCTGGTTGAAATTTAATAAACATATATATATGTAGTTAATGAATAAACCAATATATATTCATATTTATGAATTGAATCACAATTTTGATTTCTAAACAACAACAACAAAAGGTTTTCGAATTAAGGAAAAAGTATATATAGTAGTTGAAATTTGAAAACATGACTTGACGAAATTAATTAAGTTTGCGTTAGTTATAATTAAGGTATTATATACGAGGCGGAAGTTGACATAAGCCAACTGCCAAGTGCCAACCAGAAGCATTCTATCTTGTCTCGGCTGCATTATTGGTTCTCAATGTTTCCAATTATATGCTTCTCTTCTGCTTCCCGTTTCACCTAAAAATGGGTATTGATTTGATCTTTTGAATCAAACTTTTTATCAGATATATAACTTTCAATTAAACTATTCAAAAAAACATTCTAACTCACCTTGGAATTGATAGAATTTAATTTAATTCCCTGGGTAGTACTCTATTATCTGCATATTTCCATCTACCTTTCAAATGTTATAAGAAGTCAAATTCAGACATTAATTCATGGCCCTTCAACCCTTTGGCTGGACAATTTGTACAGACAAAATCAAAGTTTATGCATTGCCCAAATCTTTTTGTCCAACACGTGGCACGTAATTTAGAGGCGATAACGACGTTTAGGTCATTTCTAGTCTCTAGAAAACCCTAATCACTAATTAATCACCCAATTAATTTCATGTTATAAGATGGAGTATGTATATATATATATATATGTATATATATATAAAGCATTTAAATCGGTCTAATGGTCTCTATATTGGAGGGAAAGAGTCAAGATTTCAAATCCAGTTGAATAGCAGATAACACAATCTATATTTAAGCTAGATTTGATAACCCTTACTTAGTTTAAATTGTATTTAAATCTCATGTATATCTCCTAACCTATACACTTATCAATTAGGTGTATATATATACCTTGTAATCATCATTAATGAATTAAGCTTCATTATCCAATTCTACTGATCTACTTCTCTTTACTCTATTCATAACGAAATCATATTTGAACCAAGTTAATTCACTATTGAGATAAAACTCTTTGAATGATATATAGTTTTCTCCATTCACGAAACTAATTTTATCATTAATTCTTGGAGCTGCATAATTGAGCAACCCTTAATTGATTGATAACTTATCTTACCAAGAAGATAAGGTGTTTATATTCAAGTTGGAAAGTTAGTGAAGTCACACTCTCTCTAGCAATCTCTTGCATGTGACAATATATATATATATTTTCCTACCAAAATCCACCTGTCTGTTACAAAATTTTCTGCAAGCACCTTTCATGGCTGTCAATTTTTTCATTCGCATTGACACCTTGTAGTCAAGCATATTAACATGAATCCCAGCTAGTTTCTTGGAGCTACTCCTTTCTTTATTTCAATCAATTAAACTATATATATATTATAATTAAGAAGGCTTTGGTAATCTTCGTACTCTGCTTCAATTTTAACCTCAGAAATATTATTTTATACTTATTATTATAATTTTAAAAGCAACCCATTTTCAAAGATTGAACAAGAACAAAAATGTAGGTTTTATTGTGAATGATACAAGTGTAAAATGATTTGATTACTTTTGATTTTATATATGCAAATATACAAAGCGTACTATGACTCTGGCTTTTTCTGATGAATATGCATGAGAAACAAATATTGATAGAATTCGAGTTGAGCAAGAAATTAAATTTATATGAAAAAATGATTCATCGATAGCCAAAACCAATAGAAACAAATCATATTCAGGACTTTTTTGTTAGTTAATGCATGTCAAATAAGCCTCTGCCATGCGTACCAATAAGGCTTCGACCTTTCTTTTTCCATTCCCTATATAATTGACCTCGTTTGTGTTGGATCCCTTTTGGTTTTGTGTTCAAGTGATAAGAAACTTTAATTATTCTTAGCTAATTTCGTTTGGGAAATTAGAACATTAGTTTTATCTATCAACTCTCTATCAAGTAGCTAAATGTATGATTTCTTGGTTGACCAAAATTCTGGCTGATCAAAGACGAAAGAGATATATATCTAGCCCACGCAAATACGTGGGTGTTTTTTCCTTTACAAATCTAAGTTTTTTGAGTAACTTAAAATCACATAATTTGCAGTGGCGTTCATATCAAATGAGAAGTCTCATTCATATTCAATTCATTCCAATGGAAATATATAGTCCATGCATGTATTATAACATGTTAACAATAATCAGAGTGCTATTTTTTTTTAGGTTAATGGTCAATTGGATATACATTAATTAATTAGCTGTCCAATAATTAAACATTCCATGTGAGAAAAAAGAAGTTGAGAGAAGTGCATGAGTCAAACACCAATATATGAGATGATATGCTCTCCAGTCTCCTCTGTGTTGACAAGTTGTAGTTTCCATGATCAAAATGCAGAATCTTTCAAGTTCACTATGTCTTGATTCGATTGCTTGAGGGCAGGTTATTAGGAAAAGGAAAGGAGACAAGACAAAAGACTCAATAATGTAGAGCAAATCAAGTGCAAATTCACTGTCCATGATATGAGTTTTTGTTGAAGTGACCAAAAAAAAGAGATAAATTAGACCAGCAAATTAAAAATGTAATACCCATTTCAAAATCCATTTGTGAAAGAAAATAGCATGCAAAACTTTTCGTAATTATGAAAATTAAAGATCATTAATTTATTAAAGATATGGATATATAGTTGGAAAATTATACCATACACTCTCACTGTAGTCTAACAGACTGCACATACATGATTAAGAAATAGTTTTGAATTTTAGAAATAAAATTAATTAAGAAAAATGGATAGTCCTCCAACTTCTTAGGCCTCCTGTAGAGTTCAGAATTTACACTGTGTATTGCATAATAATCCTAGATAGTTATTCAAACTTGGGAAATATTTATTATTATCCATTTAAATCCGAAAGTCTCACGATTTTATTGGTAGATGATGGATCCCTCACAAATTAATAGCAATTCTTCATAAATTCTCAATGGAAGCTTTGAGAGACATTGCAGAACCAGTGTTTCTTTAATTTTCTCCTCTGTTTGCCATTCTTTGATTCTATTTAGTAAGAAAACGTTTTCCCTACACAATATGCATGATAGAGATATATACCTATGGGGTTTCCATTAATACACAGATCTATTTGCAGGGTATGCTTCAATATTATTCATCTTCACCACCATATAATATAATATATGAATTTCTGCACCCAACAAGGAGCGCATCAAATTCATTCATCATCATAGTTTATTTTGAGGTGCAAAAAAGCCAAAATAAAGGATGACGTTTGAGATCAATTGAATGGTTCATTTTGTATCTTTGAATATCCATTGAATCACTATTATGTGGTTCTCATTCATCTTACCTTTTTAATACTCCTTTTATTTTAGTATATATCATTCAAAAATAATTTACTCTATTTTTTGCTAAGTATCTCAAGCTCCTTTCAAGTTTCAACTTGTCTAGTCTAATTGTCCCCCTTGTGACCCTCCAATTAATAAGGTTAAAATTAAATACTCTATCTACTTTAACCTTACACTCAAATTCTAGTAGTAGTATTTTATAGTATTGTTTGAATATCAAAGATATTATGCATTGGAAATTGATTTCCCAATTGCTTTATAAGCTGGCATTTTTTTTATTTCGGATGACTTTGTTAATCTCTAGAAGTTGATAAAATTATAACAAAACATTAATTCAAGCGTGAATAACAGGTAAGCAGATTTTGATGCTTGGGTAAAATTAATTCCCAAACTCGATTCTTGATCACTTACAGACAAAAGTTTGTATAAAACTTCCATAAATTAATAATCTCTTTAAAATAATATTTTACTCCGGTCCTGACTTGGGTCAGTTATAAAAATTAGTAATTTCGATAAATTAATAAGATAATAATTTTTATAAAAACCCTTATATATCTATATAGTCCCATCAATATTATAAATTAATAATTCTCTAAAATTTACATATATATTTAAGACAATTTAGTAAAATATGAATCTATTGTTGTTTGTTTTTTCATGAAATTTAAATATGATTGGATTTAAACACTAATTCTTCCCATTGCACTTAAAAATTCCGGTGTTGTCTTCTCAAACTGTAATAAAAAATTCTGAAGAGTTGCAGTCAATGGTTTGAATACTTAAAACAATGAATACATATTTATGTATATTAGTTATATTTATTTATATAATCAAATTTATATTATGGAATAAAAAAACTTTTTAAATTGATATTTTATTAATTTATCGATTAATTAATAACTCTTTAAATTAATAAATTTTCATGGTCCCAACATTATTAATTTATAGAAATTTTACTGTATCTTAGTTAGCTAGGGTTCATATCATAAGGATAATTTCGAGATTTATCGATTTAAGTCTACACCCTTCTTGTGCCAAAAAAAAAAGTAGTATAATTTCAAAGTCACATCCCTTGTTGCCTCTGCACAATGCCTTCCCCATTTTTGTCGTGAAAGAAAAATAGACAGATATGATAAATTAAAATTAGTAGATGTTAATCATGGATAAAGTCAAAATCATTTATCTAATTGATTTTTTCTTTATTTGTTTTTTCTATCTAGCTTGGATCACTAGAGACTATATATCCCGTCTTTAATACCACAAGAGACAAGCCACCGATCTCTGATTATAAGAGTTATTGAACTTTCACTTGGTAATTACTTTTCTAATACATATATTATACATTACATATCAACCCGATCACAATCAGAGTGACTCAAATCTAAATGTAGGACGCATGGAATGTTTGATCTTAACCGTTTGGGGCAACCGATCGGCCGGCAACGTTGATTTTCTCTATTATTTCGTGTGTTGTAATCATCCATATATATATACGTCACTCTAACATTGGCATAAAAATTAAGCTTTTACAATGTTGAAAGAGTAAAATCAAATTTGAGTTTGATCAATATCGATCTCTAACTCAATTTAGTTTTGAAAAACTTATTGAATATATTAAAAAAAAATATTGTTCTATTATAAATAAATTATTATCTATTCACAGAAATGAAGAATTGAGGCAATATTATTATTAAGAAATGAGAAAATTTGAACCACATATTTTTCAGATAGGTGTATATATAGGTACGGAACAACATTATATATAGTAGTTCAAATTAATTTTGCTCATTATGAGTTTGGTCCCATTTGTCCAAACAATGATTATAAGTACTAAGCAAACCACCAAATTAAAGCCCCTGTATTTTTTTTTTTAAGTAGAGGAGTTGGAAACTTTGAAGTTCTTTTCGTGGTCCATTATTAATTATTATATATAATAAATTAAGGCCATAGGAAATCTAATAATATTTATCTATAGTATGCTTAATTTATAATTAAGTACTACCTATTTTCAAGTTATAAATGTAGATGGCGATCCGACGAATTAATGGATATATGCGTATGGATACATATCATGGTCAATCAGAGCCAATATATATAAATTTTAGGAAAACAAACTAAATTAATCAAGTTGTGATCATCAACTAAATATTAGTCACACATTCACAATAAATGTGATATATATATATAATATATGGTTGAGAAAAGCTAAGTTATATAAACATGAATATGATAAATATTGTCAAATTTGTATCAAAAACAAAAATATTGTCAAATTGATTATGGTGATCACCTGTTCGATCTCTCGATAGAATCTGCGCATTGAACCATATTAATTTGCTGTACAATATATACTGCTTATACGAATATACGATCGACATTAGCCTTAGTTAGCAGCACCATATTAATATATTATTATTAATTAATTATACGATCGATCAATGATTTTTAATCATACTTTACTAATAATACTAGCTAATTTAAACAATTTAATTAATATTTTTTGTTATATATTCTGTTGTCTTCTTTTCAAAATTCCCTGTCCGTCCGCGGGGGACCCTCAGTATTTGTTTTTTTTTCATAATAATAAAAGAATATTGTATATTCTTCCAATAAAACATCTTAAAATTAGCACATGATAATATATACAGATGAATTTAATAAAGGAGGCAAAGTTTTTTTTTTCCCTAAATAAAAAGATCAGTCCAGTATGAGAGCGTGATGTATAAATTAATTTGGCCTGAAATAATTTGTGCAATTTTTGTTTTTCTGGAAAGGTTTTGTAGATGTCCATTGATTGAACTTAAAAGTCACAACATTTATACTAATAATTTAAGGGTTTATATATGATCCACCGACAGTAGAGTTTAGCAGACTACACAAGCGAGTTTTGAAGGGTAACATGTGTCCCTTAGGGACTAGATTGAAATATTTAAAACTTAAATAATTCAAAAAATAGACATGTGTCAACTCCACAACCCGCTTGTGGAGTCCAAAATTTACACTAGTATAATTTAATAATCCTGATTTTTTTTCTTTCGTGTATTAAACTAAAAAATAATGTAATTAATCTTAATATATGTACCCAAAAAATGGAGTAGTTTCCACTATACTCCCCTGTGTCAAACTTTCTATATTTAGAAAAAAGAAAATTTATCAGAAAGGGGGAGAAAACGCTGTGCCAGTGCCACAAACAAGCAGACAAAATAAACCAAAAGGAAACAGTACTGGGAAACACCAGGCTGCCAAAACAACTGATCATGTATAAATTTTAAAAATTATCTCTTGAGAATATTAGGGGATCCCACCATATATGAAGGTCTAATTTCACTCCTACACCAGAAGTGTTTTTATTTTATTATTTATATATATATAAGATTGAAGATAACGTTCTTTCTTGAATCATTGTGTTCCATTTTTTCATGTCCGCCAATCAAATTTCACCAACTCATATAATATGATCATGTCTCTAAAATCAAACCCTTTTTTTTTTTAAAATTAAAGATTCCTCGAGAGGGAGTAATTTGCAAAAATTATGTTGATGGAAGAAAGAGTGCTGGCTGCTGGGCTGGGCATTATCAACATGAAATCTGCAGAAAATATTGCAGGAGATGTGTGAATTTTGTGAGCAAGTTAAGACAAGGAAACAAACAAAGAAGCCTATGGTTTGTCGGAGAGTTTAGTAAAAACCTGTGGATGGACTGAGTTGGAAAGATATGTTATCAGTTTCGTGATCTTGTGCATCGAAAACCAATCTTTTAATTTGTGCGTTAAAATCATGGCCTTGAGGGCTCCCCATCCCCATGTGACAATTATTGGATACATATGCAAATCTAACGTCATCTTCTTTCTTGCCTCTTCCCAAAACTACCCTAATCAATAACCGCTAGATTGCATCTTTGGATTTTCACATATCTACTACATCATCTCCCATCTACTTTTTCCAGTTTCCGTCAATGTGACTATCGAATATACCCTAATTATAAGTCGATAATCTAATCCTATCGGTTATTAAGAAGAAAAAATCTATTTTCAACCTTGTAACTTGTAAGATACACACCATAATTAATCACTTGTTTTTTGTTTCGAGGGTAATCTCAAAGGTGTCACTACCTTAATTAACAAATACTATAACAAACTAACCAATCATAATCGAGACAAAACCCACACGCAATTTACATACATCGAAACTTGTCCAGGATTTCATGGTCCAAGTACGATACATCTACAAATTTTTTCTGTTTACAAAAGTTTAGCTGAGGGGAGGCTGCCCCATTTCAGGTCAGGGCATACCACAAACTCAAATAGGGCTTACAGACAGTATATAGATCATCCACCAACGAGAACCTTTGTTACGACTGGACCCCAAACGTTATAAGCAGAGGTCCAAAATCTTACAAACTCAATAAAACTCAATTGGCACATCTACACGTACGTTTGGTTAACTCAAGTGTAGTCAAAGATTTTTACCGTAGTTATGTTATAATATCATTCACTCATTTCAATTTTAACTTTTACCTACCGTCATATCCTCATCACCAAATGATGAAAATAATTTGTTAATAATGTCAACAAGATATAATATTCATAGACACGCTCTACTTAGATATTTTTCTCCTTTTCACATATTTTGGGTTAAGGGAGGGATGAAAGTGTATTGAACTTTCTTGATGTTTATCCAGGAAGTGCACAATGACGTAGGATTTTAGCCAGGTCAGAACTTTATAAATAGAATGAGCCCATTACGTCAAGTTTTTACTCTCATTGGTAAGAATTAATGGTGGCTATACAACTTGGGTTGAAACATAAGATAAATGTGGAAATTGCGCCGACTATCGATTCATTTTCTATAATAACATATATGAGATCAAATGAAATCAAAGATCGTACTAATTCTAGTGTAAATATTGGACTTAAGTAACAAATAATTACATAATATATTATTAGGTTCATGTTTATCCATTTTCGTGTTTTCTAATTTTTGAGTTTATCACTTTATCCTAGCTAGTAGGCAAAAAATAACATTATTCTAGCACTTTTTAACCTTAATTAAATTCTTAATCAATATATTAATATATAACTCCGTCGACATCAAAATCTATTATCTTTCATTTCAACAGAAACTGCGCATGATATATTTGATCAATAAGCCAAAACACTATAAAGTACACATAAAACCAAATTAAAAAGATATTGATGATAATCCTTTACTTTTTCATATCACAACAATATTATTGGTTAGATAAGACTAAAACTTATCTACCATTAATAAGATCATTATCCTCCTTCCTCCTTTAGCTCTTCTAATCCTTTTTGGCCAAAACTCTTCCTTCTTCGGTTAATTAATTATCAAAACCTTAATTTTTATGTATATATTGCTATTAAGACTGAAAACCAATATACCCATACCCCATAAGACAAAATGAATTATGTTGACGAATTGAGATTCTAAAAAACCATATGTAGTATTAATCAATTCATATTAAAAATACTTTTTTTTTTGTTTTTAGGGCATATGATTAATGATCATGGAGAGCGATCATTAAATAAAAAATTATACTACATGCATTTAAATCGGGACAAATTTTGCTGCAAAATTGGCTTGGTGTAGTGGGGTCATGAACTCCTGAAGAATTAAGACAGACACGATTGAAGCAAGTGAATGAAACCATATGGGAAATGGGACCCCAAAGAGGCAAAGAAACTATACAAATCGATCAATTCATTTGATTCTATAATATACCTGAACCAGAAAGAACCGGTCAGCATACGTTTCTTTCTTTTCCTTCTTATTTTCTTGTCTTTCTCCTTTTCTTAATTGTTTTGTTGGTTGATTATCAAAGAGAATAGGGCACCATCCTATTATACTCTTATTTCTTGTTTTATAATAAGTCAAATAAAACCAAACCACTCACAACATATATTGGAAATTATAATTTGTAGCAACTTATAATTTAGGTTTTAAAATCCAATCATTCATGCCGGTGTGTGTATATATTACACGGTGTGAATAAACTAATAAAAATGATATTATTATTATTATTATTATTATTATTACAAATCTTTTGATATTTAGTAATCATATGAAATTATAACAAAATTCAATGTTGAGTACTATATATAGTAGAAACTTTTGTAATATCTTTTTTCTTGATTCATAGTATTCGAATACAAATCTGAAAATTATTCAAAATTTTTGAATACAAACGAAGATCAGTGAAACCACATCTACTTGACTGATCAATAGGCATTACTTATTATAAAAGATTATTTTTTTAAGTCAAACTATCTAAGATGGGATCTGAGTTGGATGTAGAGTATGAAGTTTACCGAGTTCCTCCTACACAGGTGTTTGCTGTGGCTCGAGCTGATGAAAGGGGAGCGACGTTACCCCGTGGTTTCAATCTAGAATACCTTTTGTCTTTCTTTGTTAACAAAAAAAAATTATTTTTTTTTATAAAAATTATTTTTTTTATAAAAGATTATTTTAATTAGTCATAAATAACTAATATTTGTAAACACCCATCAAGTGAGTTTATATATATGAATTAGTAGTGTTTGGAGCATGTAATGGAGATTAAGGACAAACTAATTACAAGAGTTGGCAAACTTGTCTGGTGGTCTCTCTCTCTCTCATGGTGGTGGGCGTGGCCGCCAAAAACGAGTTAGACTTATAATTAGAGGCTTAGAGCAAAGCTGGTTTTGACTGATTTCATGCGCCTCACATAATTTTCCTTCCCAAATTTGCTTCATTTCTGTCCAATTAATGGCTGCACCAGTCAACAGCCGCCGTCCATGTGCACTTCCCTGCCACCTTCCCCCCTGCAAACAAAGTTTTGTCTTAATTTTCTTTTTTATTTTTGCATATGATCAAATTGACCCAGATATTATTCAAGTACCAGTAAGCTTCCGACCAAACAAAGAAAGAGTAATACTAAAGCTTTAGATCGTCTCTCATGATTATTAATTTAAGTAATTAACATTAAGATGCGCTAATCGACAAATTAAAGATGGATGTTAATTTTACTTGTCTTTAAAGGAAGAAATAGGAAGGTAACTAGTATTTATTTTTATTTATTATTGTCCACCAATTAATCCCTTTGGTTATTAGCCATCGAAAAAGTATTGGTGGTTCTAGAGACAACCATGGACTTAAAATGTGCAGTTAACAAGTCTTCTTCTTCCTGAATATTGTTTATTGTGTCGATATTCGCATGTGGAAAAAATTGGGAGCAACTCAATTTTTTTTCTTTTTAATTTATTTAGACAATTATTCTTTAATTAATTAATTGCGCCTATTATTTTATTGTATTTCTACTCACGCATCAAAATAATTTCACTTTGATCTTTTTTGTGTTTAATCAATTTGATTATTTTGAACAAAAAAAAATTATTATAATCAACACTATATGACTAGTATTCCTCAATAATTATCACCAATATTCTCTCATTCAATGATTCAATCCAACATTATCTTGTCTTATGCGCATGTACTATGCATGACAAAAGGAGATCTAGATCTACATTTTTTGGTTATAATAAATGAAAGTAGTGAAATAGAAAAAACATATTAAAACCTGCTCATTTTAATTCTCATATATTGGAAATTAATTAAGATTATGGTGGAGTAGAACTCAAATTTTATTTATCTCCACAACATATATATATATATATATATATGTGTGTGTGTGTGTGTGAGATCCAAAATAATTAAGATCTACTAAACATAATAAACCACACCCAATAACTTAATTAACTAACTAGACCGACGCATGACTTTGAATCTAGATTAATCGGGTTTCAAAATGATTGCTGAATAGCGGGATGATACAATACATAAATAAATATAGGATTTTTATCATTAAGTCATGTGAATTGTGATGCATGTACCGACCCAAGATTTTTGTGTTGTGTAGCAACAAAGGAAAAAGAATAAACAATAAAACGAGGTGAAACTAAATGGAAAATTTTGATGTCTAATACACACTTAAATGAAGCCGGAATCTGCAATTTATGATATGGCCAAAAAAAAACTCTGCAATTTATTAATAAAATAAAAAAAAAACAGGTAAAATGATGTTTGTGCTTCTCTTTTTTTTTTTTTTTTTGCAAGGATAAATGCCTAAAGGCTAAAAGGGATTAAGATTAACAAAGGAGGATTTTTCAACTGAAGCATTATCAACTAAGTAAAAACATGTGAATAAAAGTCATAGAAACAGGTAGTATTTCTTTGCTTAAATATGAAAAAAAATGTAGCTAAATAATTGTATGATTGGATCCTTCATTCCTTCTCTCTTCTTTTTCCATTTTTAGTTTTTACCCCAAATATTTACCACATTGGTGGGACCCAATCTCACACCAAATTTGACTCATCACTTGCCCTCACCTACTGCCAAAACCAGAAGAGGTTAAAGTAGAGTAGAGTAGCCCCATTTAAGGGTCCACCCTTTTCCTCACACGTGTCCTCGTACCCTGTCCGAATCACCTTCACTTACATCATCATCATCATTTAATAATAATTATTATAAATATAACAGCTGCTAAAATTTTTTTTATTTACTACTGGTAGTCTGGTACTATTACTTACGTAAGTAATTTAGTATAGTATTTATTTATTTACAGTTTACATCCCAAAAAAGATATCCCTTTCCATTTTTACTTCTTTTTTACGGTCGCCGTATCAATTTAATTAAACGGCGTAATAACTTATCATCTGCGTATAATAATCAACACTTTCCCTTTCACTGTCTGGACCCCACCGAATTATTATTATGAACCTAAACAGTAGAGGGATAGAATCGTAACACCACACGCTACTCATTGGCGGTTTTCTGTACATATCATACGTGTCAGAATCTTAATGCTTCAGTTGTCGACAAGTTCCATCAAGATCATGCCACCTGGGATTCCATCAATGGGTTTAGATTTGTAACCGTCGGATGTCAAAAAAAGGACAGATTGGGGAATTCACCCCTCGCAAAAAGTTGTATAAATGGGAACGAATATGCATTGAATCCAAAGAAGAAGAGAAGAAAGACAGAAGAGAAAACCAAAGCTTTCTGTCTCTCCGCTTAAATTTAGCTTTTTATTAGGGAAAAAAAAGAGAGAAGAAAAAGGAAAAAAATCCCTTTGGGGAATGCAGAGAAATGAGAGGGGCATCGTTGACAAGGCCTGAGCTGTGTGGATACGGAAAGAGGTCCATCGGCGGCAGGAATTGCCACCGGAAACACGTTGAAGACGGGTGATTAATTCATTCCCATGCATTTTTCCGGCAAAGAAAAGAATATTATAAACTCTCTGTTTTCGTCTAGTCTGGTTTTAATAACCTTCTTTTTCTTTATGTTATCTCTGTTATTTGTAAATATACAATAATTCAGATCAAAGCCCTTTTTCCTTGTGTGTGAGTGTTGTATTTTGAATATCTCTCAAAAATGGCGGAGAAAACAAGTAAGACTGAGAATCCGAGCTTACTCCATGGAAAATACGAGCTTGGTCGCATGTTGGGCCATGGAACCTTCGCCAAAGTGTACCATGCACGGAATATTCAGACAGGGAAGAGCGTCGCCATGAAAGTTGTTGGCAAAGAGAAGGTGATTAAGGTTGGGATGATGGAGCAAATCAAGCGAGAGATTTCCGTTATGAAAATGGTGAAACACCCAAATATAGTTGAGTTGCATGAAGTCATGGCGAGTAAGTCCAAGATTTACTTCGCCATGGATCTCGTCCGCGGCGGCGAACTCTTCTCCAAAATCGCCAAGGGTCGGCTCAAGGAAGACTTGGCCAGAGTTTATTTCCAGCAGTTGGTTTCCGCCATCGATTTCTGTCACAGCCGCGGCGTTTACCACCGTGATTTGAAGCCGGAGAATTTGCTTCTGGACGAAGACGGTAACTTGAAAGTCACCGACTTTGGACTCAGCGCTTTCTCGGAACACTTGAAGCAGGATGGGTTATTGCACACGACTTGCGGAACGCCGGCTTACGTGGCGCCGGAAGTCATCGGAAAAAAAGGGTACGACGGAGCCAAGGCGGATATTTGGTCCTGTGGGGTTATCCTTTACGTGCTTCTCGCTGGGTTCTTACCATTTCAAGATGATAACTTGGTGGCCATGTATAGAAAAATTTACAGAGGAGATTTCAAGTGTCCGCCATGGTTTTCCCCTGAAGCTCGAAGATTGATAACCAAGCTCTTGGATCCGAACCCGAGTACCCGAATCACCATCTCAAAAATCATGGACTCGTCCTGGTTCAAGAAATCATTGCCCAAGAGCGTGAGAAGCAAGCAAGAGTCGGAATTCGAAGCGCTAAATTTCGAGAAAGCATCAAAACCAGAGACTTTGAACGCTTTCCATATCATATCCCTGTCGGAGGGCTTTGATCTGTCGCCGTTGTTTGAAGAGAAGAAAAGAGAAGAGAAAGAGGAGCTGAGATTCGCTACAACGCGGCCGGCATGCAGTGTGATATCGAGACTGGAAGAGGTGGCAAAGTCGGGGAAATTCAGCGTCAAGAAGAGCGAGTCAAGAGTGAGGTTGCAGGGTCAGGAATGTGGAAGGAAAGGGAAATTAGCGATTGCTGCTGATATATTTGCTGTTACGCCGTCGTTTTTGGTTGTGGAAGTTAAGAAAGACCATGGTGATACCCTTGAGTACAACCAGTTTTGCAGTAAAGAACTCCGACCGGCGCTTAAGGACATCGTCTGGACGTCGCCCGCCGATAACTCCACACTTGCTTGATTAATTATCTGTTTTTAGAGTACCCCATTGTTTGATAAATGTTGTTGTGATTGTTTTTTAGATGGAAATTGGAAAAAACAGAGTTGTTCTGTTCTTATTCTTGTTCTTGTTCTTGTTCTGCTTAATTTCTGTTCTGTTTGGATATTATTATGTGTGTGAATCATTCATGCTGATGTTTCCATGTTTCTGTTGATATTATGTGATAGTATGTGCAAGTGGACTTTCAATTTGCTTTTAGTGACATCTTCTCTCTCTCTGCAACTTTTCTTTTGTTTTTTTTCCTTTTCCTTCTCTTTTCAAGTATAGCTAGTGATTACTTACCCTCCATGCAAGCATGGAAATTTCTTCATTTCCAAGTTCCAACCATTCAAAATGATCTTAAGAACCGTATCCAAATTTTCAACTTGTAAAGCTAATTAATCAACCCATTTCTGAACATTCTTACTTCCATTGTGTTGAATGATTTGACAAAGTAATAATGGAGGTCTAAGAGAATTAAAACTTAGACGGAGTTTTTCCAATTCGAGGGTTTTAAGTTTTGACGGCGTTTGATTTCATTTGCTCAATTATTGTTCCTACTTCAATGATTTCATTTGATCTCATCACTTTATACTAATTATTTGTTTGTTTGTCCTAGTTTTTAAGGATGGGATCAAAACATTCCATAGCTGGTAATAATTAATTTGGGTCCCTCTTGAAAGCATATAATGGTGATATAACCAATCATCATCTTAAAAGATTTAGGATTAAAGTCGGTTTTATAGGTGTTGATTATTGCTGATATACCCTTGAACTAGTATATGAGATTAATGATCACTCTTGTCATATTTAGGGCCTATTACTCTTTTTCGGCTGCTTTTGGTTTTTGAGGATGTTGCAAATTAGGCCAATTTTCTGTCTAAAATCATGTTCATGCCATTGATTATATTGTCAAATGCCTTGATGCCATTGGGACTTGGGTTGGGGGGGCTAAGATTTTTTGCAGATTGTCGTCGTGCATTTCATGCATGAAGACTCAGCTGGCCTTCGTGTCAGTGAGGCAGTCTCGAGACTCGACTCGATGTGGTCCTTAAAGCTGTTAGGTTTGGTGCCCTGGAAGTAAATAATGGCATTTTTGTGTGGTAGCTAGCTTGTAGAAGGGTCCAGGCGTCCCTCCAGGCTCCAGCTGATTGAATTGGAGATTTCAACTTTGAGTTGAGCTCTCCTATCTGTGATTTTCGATTGGCATTGAAGGGAAGATAAGTCTTTCGAATTGATGAGTAGATAAAGGACTAGAGTCTAGATGGATCATAAAATGGCCCTAGAAGGAGACAAAATGGTGCCTGAGCTTTCAATTGATACAATTAACTTCTTTAATTCCACAATTTATCTCGCTTAGACATTAATTAGTGCGTGAAATAAAAGAAGTAAACGACTTCATATTAATAGACAAAATAGCCTTTGAACTGTGACAAAAAAAAAGAAGATAAAATAGTCCTTAAACACAAAATGATCCCAAACACGTGGATTTTTGTTAATGATGGAATTGGACATATGAAGTCATGTGACTAATGTCCCTCTGATGAAAGTTCATGAATTATTTTGATGATAATTTGAGAGTCATTTTGTTCATTCTCATTCAGATGCTATCTAAGTCTTTATAGCTTTATTTATAGACTCTTTTTTTTTGGTTGAAAGCCATTATTAAGACTTGTGTAATTAAGAGGGAAGGAATGTTTTGATTCCAGCTTGTTGCGAGTGTATATGCAAGTTGAAGGTGAAAAATGGGACAGCAACTTGGAGACAAGAGATGTCGTCAGGTGTGGAATAAGGCCAAGTTTTGATTCATGTGAAGGACAGCATCTGTCACATTGTTACTGATTATAACTTGCTTTCCAACCACTTCTACCCACATGCCTTGGGTTTCCCTTTCCCTTTGATGCTTTTTTTCTTACCATTTCATCATAATTTCAACTTTAATCAACCCAATTAAGGGTTTTATTAATTACTATGACAGACTTAATTCCATTCATTAATTCAGCTCTTAATTACTAGTTCTTGTAGTTGTATGTAACAAAAACGAAAAGATTTTAATTCCTTCCTAGTACCAAAGATCACTTTGTATTAATGTATATCAAATCAATTAGTACAAGATAAGGTTAATTATAGACTTATTATAGTATTGAGTCTACAGATAAACAAGAGAAATTTATCTTCTCTTTTGTTAAGTCAAAGTCAATCTTAAAATACTTTAAAACCCAATAGAAGAAAAAAGAAATGTGCCCAAAACACACAAACAGAAGAAAATGATAGAATTATAACTTCTTTTTCCGCCCTTTTTAAGCTGGTAGTAAAAGTGAGTTTAAAGCTTTTTCTAAGCATTATATTTGTCATTTGTGTTTATTAGTCGTCTTCGTCTAGCCAAGCACTTCCTCACAAATAACCCATTGGCTTTTTCTAATGATAATCCTTTTTCATTAATTATCCTATAGAATTTTAATCACGTGGATTTGCTTCTACGTATTCTCAATCTTTTTTTTTTTTTTTTTGTTGCCAGAAGTTCTACCCTCAAATCACTAGAAGATAATAGACTATAAATCCCGGTAAGAGGGAATTAACCTTCTCTCATCCCGCCACTCTTCCTAAGAATCGAATCCAAGATTTCTAACCAAAAAAATATCTTGGTTGGAATCATTCTACAAGCTATTATATTATAGGTCATCAAAGTTTTATGCAAATACTATATATAATTACTAAAATTTACGTAAATTATTGATATTTACCCAAGGTTACTATATATAATTAAAAAACATAATAATAATATATTATGGTTCACAATATTAAAGTACCATACCTCGTACTACAAGGTTTATTTGACCTAACAATTTGTTTTTCTTATATATATAGTTACTAATTACAAGATAATATATAGTTTTTGGCCAACAATCACATGATAATACAATATATATAACATGATGATGCATGCACTATTCTTACAAAGCATATATAGTTGAGATTCTTTTCTTTTGCGTCTATGTGGGGAAGGTAATTACATTAGATTCAAAGAGGTGAATTATTAATTCTTTGATAACTTATTTAATTAGTATAATTTTAGTCGATGGTTTAAACAACTGGGTGGGCCATCATTTCATGCCCAATGGACCGTCCAATTTCACAAACCATATTATTTTCACCTAATATTTATAAGTAGTAGTAATATACAATAATAACAATAATAATAATATTATACTAAACATTAGAACCATAATTATTTGATATATTCGACTTAACTACCAAGAATGTGTCGCATTTCAAAGTGTAATAATGGGTTAAGTGTTTGATTGTTTCTTAAAATCAATTGCATACATATGATGAAGGGAAATCTTACCTAAATGATCCAAATGTTGCAATCATAAGGAAGAAGACAAAAGATAACCCAATTGTATTGCCCAAGTTAAAAGCCTGATTATGACATAATTAAAAGTACATACAATTTAATCCATGGGCGCCCAGCATCCAGTTTCGACTTAATCACATTTGATTGAATTTATATCATTTAAATAAATTAATAATTGACGTTCCTTTTGTTCTGTGTGGAACAAAAATGGAAAAGGTAAGTATGCCCCTGGGACCCAAATTGGGCCAGAAGGGCCCAAAGTTAGATTGTGGATTTACTACTTAGGCCCATGCTTTTGGGTGGGGCCATTAAACAAAATGGCTATGGCCTAAAAAGGGAAGATAATTGATTGATTTGGGCCTAAAGAAAACTGGACCATTCTAAAAAAATGCCATTCAGGCGAAAACTGATAACAGAAAACAGAAAACAGACAAGAATCATGTTCTTCGGAGGAGAAAGGTTGTGTCTCTTAGCAGCTCTATCTTCTTCTGCATGTTAAGTCCAAACCCCATCCACAATACAAAGTTAATACAGGGGAATGAAAAAGAATGTCGGTCGACGGTCGATAAAACAATCATATAATCAATAAATACAAAGAAACTTGATCAAAAATTTTAACACCAAATGACCTAAAAATTTTACATGCAGCTTCATCAATTCAAAGTCTATAGTATATAGTTAGTGTCTAATGTTAAAGTAACATAGTTTGAACAATTCAACTAGATATTTACTTGCCACAATGATCCTGCCAAACACCTTAGCACTACAGCTTTTCTTTCTCGGATGTCGGTCCATTCAAACTTTGGATTTCATGGATGGATGTTTCCATGCGAATTGTGAGTTCCTTAAGTTCTTATATATTGAAACATTCATGTCCTCCTCCATTAATAAGAATCTGAGGAACACAGCTTTGAAATTAGAAGATCTGAAATTGTAGTAATATCAAGCAAATATGTAGGTAAACAGAATCATGAAAACTGATTAATAATAATTATGTAAGTAGTAAATCAACAAGGTATGATATCCAGTACCAAAGAAAAGGGGACAGAGCCAGTTTCCAGTTGAAAAATGTTGACAAATACAATCTATATATGTACAGAACACTTAAAATCACCTTGAAGACCTTCCAAGGTCTATGCTTTTAAGAGATAGTATTGAAGTTAAATTCTATTCTAAGTAATTAGCTAGAACACTGTTTGATAAAAGTTAAGAAGTCAGAAAAATGAGAAAGTGGGAATAAAAGATGATAATATGCACATTAACAATAAATGGTAATTCTACTAACCAGGAATCTGGAAGAAAAACAATGGAGGAAAAATTATATATGCATGATAAACCAAATAAATGTTACCAGTTGGAATCTAAGCTCTGTTTGGTAACATGAAAACATTTTTCATTATTTCCATTTTCTTAAAATATCAAAGAAACTAAGTAGTCATATTATATGTCTAGTCAATATGAATTTGAATACACCTTTTAGAAAATTAATATGACAATGGAGTGAACATTAGAAACAACTTTTTATTATTTTGATATTTTCACTCCATGGTCATTAATTTCATTTCCTAAAAGATGTGTGTGTATATATATATATATATTCATTTTCAATGACTAGACATATACCACTACTTCATTTCCTTGATTTCTTTAATATTTTAAAAGAATGACAATGGAAAATGTTCTCATGTACCAAACTGCAGAGCCTAACTATTCTTCATTTTTTCATATTCTAAAAATACCACAAAAGTAAACACATCTAATACTGTTAAATAGATTCAGAATTCAAGCCAGTACACACACACACACACACACATATAAATAAATTTGATAAAAATAAGTTCCTAATAACACCAAAGGCACAATATGCAGTAGCTGTAGGATGACAAATAATCTGAGATTAAGCAATAATTTAAGCCTGAAATAACTGAAACCACTAAGAATTTCCTTGTTTCCAGCTTGTGAACACCAACAGTACTATATACTTAATCAAAGACAATTGCCAGAAGAAACATATTACTTTCAACTCTCAAACATGGTAGAAACCAAGGCAGCTTGCAGTCTTTGATGTAGGACAAGGTAATGGCTAGCCATATCTTTTCGTCAATATATCAACTACTTCTGAACAACAGTGTGTTTGGGTGTCGGATAGGATTGAATGATGATTTGTCCATAAAAGTATAGTATTATATGGTACAATACTTTTATGCACAAACCATCATCCAATCATATCCCATCCCCAAACACAACCAAATAAGAAAGAAAATGCTAGCATGTCTAGAAAAGCAGCTCATATATAGTTCCACAATGCGCCATGCTTTTTCCTTATGTACTTATCCCTCTTTTTTTTTTTTTGGGTCTTTTCAATGGTTTTAGCAGTATATATCTTACCTCAGTTCAACTTTACCTAAATAATGTGCATTGATTTAATCAAGAGACAATTGAGAATTCCACGCAACAGTATATTCAACACTAATTAAGTATAACAAGGGTGGCAACAGTAAGCTACTAAACTCCATCTCTCTGTATAAATTATGAATAATAATTCAGGAGCTGAGAAAGAAATTCATTGAAGATTAAAGTAGTTGATGAAATGATGTCAACCACATTGAAATTAAACGTACTTACAGAGTTAATTAATTGATCAACAACATCAACTTCTCTAAGTGAGTAAATATCTGTCTTGGGAAATTTGATGTTTGACGAATTTGCAGGCTCAACATCTCCAGCAAGCTGTCAAGAAAGGATGCTGCAGGTTATCTGGAGCAATAAAAGTGAACCAAGGAGCCAAATTAAGGTGACTCTACAAACTTACAAGGAAAGATCAGACACCTTTGACTTTACAAGTCACAAGACCTATTCTTGCAAATGAAGAGAGAATAGAATTCACTTAGGTAGCATTTGGGAACTTGCTTTTGAAATCAAGGATTGTGATTTCATTTTTAGAATAAATTGTGTGATAAACATTTGTCCGATTCTCATTTTGAAATACATGGATTTGTTAGATGCTTAGATAGTGGTGTGAATTTGAAATGCCTATAGGAATTTGTCATTTAAAATTCATCTTTTTATACTCCTTCAATATGTGATATTAAATCATAACTAATTGGAACATGTAGTAGTGTGCTCTTGTTCTAAAATTTATACAATAAATGAAACCCAAATTCAAATTCCACCTATTTCCAGACACAAGGTTTCACTTGCTTATTTATTAACAACTAATCATGCAGTAGTTTTCAGCATTATATCAATTTTATAAATTATTTATCATAGGTTCTTATTTTTAGCTACTAATATGCACTATGGTGTGTCTTTCCCTTTCTTCACCTCATATATAATTACAGGCCCTTGGAAAATCACATGACTGAGATGAATCTAATGAACAACTGATAACATATATGGAAAAGCACATATCTTCTGAATATATACTAGTCACACTTAATTATTTTGAAAAATTAGAAGAATCTGAAACAAACAATAGATATATACTACCTCTTATAATTTGCAGTAATTTTAATTTTTCAATTTTTCTTACAACATATATATAAGCTTGTAAATACAAGACTTCTTCTGCAATCAAATATGATATGAGTTTCTTCCTTATACTATTTCTAACCCTTCTTCAAACATATACCCCTTTCAAAATCTCACTTTTAATACTTTTAGACATCAAAAACTCTTTTTTGGCTAGCTATATGGTTGAGAGCCAAAGTAAATAATTAAGAAAACACCAGGATTAAATATTAGTGTGTTGTATAAATAGCGTTCAAAAGCCAATAAAAGGCTTAAAATCTATATTGATTGATGACACTCCTAAGTGCTAACCGACTTGAATTTGCAACATTATCCAACTGAATTCATATACATAGTTCAAATTCCATCCGGAGGGATGTCATTGTACTTATATTCTCTGAATAAATCAGATCAACAGTACTTTATGCTGAATAATGCTAACATTGTCACCCTAATGCTCCGCGGTTAATTACTGTCATATACTAGTACCTATTACCTCATTGAATAGATGACAAATTTGTATTCATGCTATTGACATAATAATCCAAACATCATATGCTATCACTAACACAAGAAACCAGAAACCACCACCTTCATGAAACCCTATTATTGACTCCTACAATATCAAACATGAGTTGCACTTCATGCTAATACGCCTTTGCTGTTATTTCAACAGAACTGATAAAAGGTTCCATGATTTCCAAAACAGCAACAGCACAAATTACCAAAGCTAGAGAGAGTGTGTGTCAGAATGTGAGTTTTGCCTGGTTAAGGTTGTGAAGAAAGCCAAAAATCCCAAGTTCTAAAGACAAAATCAGGATAACCATTCATTTTTTTGGAACTGATCAAACAATCTGAAAATAAAAGACATTTTAATTGAATTCCACAATGCTGTTACCTTGTTCACCCATAATTCTTGCTAAATTTCATGCTCTACAAAAGAATAATGATTAAATAATCCAAAATCAATGATTTATCTTCTTTAATAGCAAGTGTCAAATGATTATTGTAGCTGCAATAACATTGTAATGCTAAGTACAGGCTAAAAATTCCTGATTCCAACATAGTGAAATGTGTTTCTTCCTTATCCTATCTCTAACCCCTTTTTATATATACCCCTTCAAAATCTCACTTTTTATACTTTCAGACATCAAAAACTGTTTTTCTGGTTAAGTATATATACTCAACGCTTGTAATCTACCCTAGACGATGATTAGAAAGACACCGGCTATATGGTTGAGAGCCAAAGTAAACAAATAAGAAAACACAAGGATTAAATATTAGTGTAATATTGTATATATAGACAGTGTTCAAAAGCAATAAAAGGCCTAAAATCAATTTTGGTTGATGACACTCCTAAGTGCTGACCGATTCGAATTGGCAACATTACTATAACTGAACTCATATACATAGTTCAAATTCCATCCGGAGGGATGTCATTGTACTTAATTATATATATATATATATATATATATATTCTCTGAATCAACACTCTATATATGCTGAAATAATGCCAACATTGTCACCCTAATGCTCCGCGGCTAATTACTGTCATATACTAATACCTATCACCTCAATGGAATGGAAGACAAGTTTGAAGTCATGCTATAGACCTATATAACCATTCATACATCATGTGCTAATGCTATCACTATCAAAAGAAACCAGAAAACACCACCTTCACGAAATCCCTATTATTGACCCCTACCTAATATTGTTGACCCCTACAATATCAAACATGAAAAATGAGTTCCCACCTCATGCTAATACACCTTTGCTGTTACTTACTTCAACACAACTGATAGAAGGTTCCATGATTACAAAACCAAAAATATCATAAATTACCAAAGCTAGAGAGAGGGTGTCATTGATTCTGATTAAATTGGCTCATAAACCATAAAATCTCTTCTTCAAATGCATAATATAAATTGTATCCAAATTAGGTAATGGAAAATCAAGGACCTTAATTACAAGAAGGCATTTTTCATTAAATAACTGTAACCATCAGAATGTGAGTTTTGCCTGGCTAAGATTGTTAAGAAAGCCAAAAATCCCAAGATTTAAAGACAAAATCAGGATAATAACCATTCACCTTTTGAACTGAACGATGATATTCCGAAAATAAAAGACATTTTAATTATTGAATTCCACAATGCTGTTATCTTGGTTACCCATGATTCTTACTAAATTTTATGCTCTATAAAAGAAATTAATTAAGTAAACAATCCAACATTAATCATTTATCTTCTTTAATAGCAAGTGCCAAATGATTATTGTAGCTGCAATTCAATCATCATAACATTAAGTACAGGCTGAAAATTCTGGATTCCAACATAGAGAAATGGGTTCTTGTCCAGATTAATAAACCAGCCTCTCAACAAATTACATAAAATTCAAACACAAGATAGATGCAGCAAAAACATAATAATTAACCAACCAAGCTTGAAGGAAATTGAAAAATTGGTTACCTGATGATGAATAATTAAGCTGTGCAAAACAGAAACACGATTTGCTGCCTCTGAATGCCAATTAAAGTTGTCTACTGTAAGCAATTGCAAGACATGCATATTATTAACTACTCAATTCTTAAACTCAAAAAAGTCAAATCAGAGAAATCCCTCACCAAATCTATTACTGACCTGCATCACCAAAACTTTCTGTGCTAGCAAGCCTTCAATGATGAAAGAAATGGTACATTTTTGCAGAAAATAGATGACTCCCAGAATTAGAGTGGCCCATATTTCTTTCATTTACTGCAAATAAAGCCGCCAATAATCAGATCGAAAACCTGGGCAAGCCCTAAAATAGCTAAAAAAAACTTGAATTGTTAGACAATAAAAACAAAAGGGAAATAATTATCAGAACCAACAGCACCAAAATTCTCTCATTTGGGGTCAAAACTCAGGAATATCAGAAAGGAAGAAAAACCCAAAATCAGAGACAGATTGGAAGTAAGAACTTATCCCAAACACGGCCTATAGGCTATACCTTGCATGGTTTCTAAGAAACCATGAAGAGGAAGAAAGCAAGAAGAAATAAACGTAAATGGAACATAAAAATTCTTCCAAGACTAAGATATTCCAATACGTTTTTTCCGTTAAAATGAGAACAGTAACCAGGCGTACCTTCCCAAAGGAGCCACTTCGTCCTCTTCAAAAAAGGAGTGAGGACCATCAAAAGTCACGCTTCTTTCAAAGCTCCATCACCAAAATATAAAAATTAATGTTATTTTAATATAAAATATTCCAAAAAAAAGCAGCAAATTTAATTTAACAATTAATACACCTTGAATCAATGAAATAATGCTAATGCAGTGCACCCAAAAAAAGAAAAAAACAGCTTGTTCTTAGTTCTTGCTTGCCTTCTCAATCTCAATCTCTGTCTGAATGAAGCAAAAGAAAGGGTTTTTTTTTCCACAATCTTCCAGTTAGAAAGTGAACTAAAAGAGGCCTTTTTTTACTTCATTTATTAATGTTTGGATTTTGTGTTAATTTTACATAATAACAGCAAGGCACAAAAAGGCTGCTCTTTTGATGTGTCATCTCTATCTCTTTGTCTCTTTTTTGGCCGTGTACTTATCCGAAGAACAATAAGAGGAAAGACGTGGAGGGATGCAAAGTTGAACATCAGTAAAAAAACTTACTTTTTGGTGTCATCTGCAGATTGAAGAAGAAGGAGGAATGAGGAAAGAGGAAAACACAGACACAGAGCCAATTAAGGTGAAGCTGACAGAAGAGAAGTGAGCACACGCATAAGCAAAGGTATGCCTTTTGCATACAATTCCCTGCGTGTGCTCACTCTCTTCTGTCAGTCTATCTTTGTGTCCAATTCCAACCTCTTCTCTTCTTAACAATTATATACATTCTAGCTAAATTGCCTGCAAAAAAAACAAAAAAGTGAAATCACACCTACCCTTTTATATAGGAAAAACAAGAGCTAACAAAAACTACATCAACTGCAGCTAATTAATATTCACTTCTTAACTCAACAGACAGATCTGAAAATCGTGGCAAATCACTTTTTCAGGATACCCATTTTAGAGTTATTAAGTACTAGATGATCGTCTTTGAAATATAGAAAGAATGAATTAGGGTTTTCTTTAATTGTTCCTACCCAAAAAAAAGCCTCTCTTCCTTTTTTTTTCCATCCCTAAACCAAGAATGAAGAACCTATAAGCTAAAACCCTTTCTCTTTATTTCTTTTCTTTTAACTTTAAGTTCTCCTCAAGCTTAAGCTTTCTACTGCTTCTGCAACTCTAAAAAATGAAGTATGACACTTACCTTCTTGTGTTTCTTTGCTCGTTTTTCCCTGAAAAAGAGAAGAAGAAAAGAACAGAGAAACTTCTAAACTCCAAATTATCCCAAGTTTCCAGAACCAAATTTGAACACAAAAATCACTGTGATACAGATGAAGATGATGAGAGAAAGATCAACTTAAAACATGTACAAATATGGTATGAGGTTTTAGACCTTAGTGTCAGAAATAAAGAGGGTTCTTAAATCTTAATTTTATAATATTTATTAGTAATAATTACTAATAATAATGTTAGTACTTGGTAATTATTTTGGGTTTGGCTTGTTTTTGGCTTGCCTTTGTCTTGGTCTGGTGATAGAATTGAATAGAGTAGGCAGAGAGAGGTAAAGAAGGAGATTTTTCGCTTACGTGTCAACAAAATATTGGTTAAAAAGGAAAAGGAGAGACGTGGATGGTAATTAATGGAATTTGGTTAGGGCTCTGATTTGACCGATAAGGAGTGATTTGGACCGTGAGATTTTTCATCATAATGGGTGGGTGGGTCCTTTTTGTCGGTGATGTGGGTTTCTTAGCAAGTTGCACTTAGGCTGCTTTTTTTACTATAGTGCTACTGCTAACCAACATTTTTTATATATTATGGAAGCTAATTGCTGAGCCCAAGAGCATCTTCAAGGTTTGTACCATTTTTTTCACTAATTTGGTGCAAAAAATAATCTTGAAGGAATATGCTTGCACCAAAATTTTTTTTTTTTCAAAGTTTTGCACCAAATTAGTTATAATTATTTCTATCTTTGAAGTATGATTATAAATTTACCCTAACTTCTCAAATATAAAAAAAAAATATAAAAGTAATTAACACAAAAACCAAAAAACCAAGTTGTTAAATGACAACTTGGTCCCACCTCATCCTCATTTGGTGTCATGAACAGTGCCACAACAAATTAGTGCGACACTATTCACAACACCAAATTTTTTTTTCTTGGGATTACAAATTTGGTACCTTCCTTTGAAGGCTTAGGAAGGCTTGGGAAGGCACCCAAGCACCAATCTGATGTTTTGGTGTCTTCCTTGGAGATGGTCTAAGTATATTTTAACTTAAACGGGTAAACTTTTTAATTTGGTTGATTTGGATTTTGGAGTTAAACATTTTTAAATCAATTTAATTCGGGAAAATTTGTTTATGCACAAACTTTTGTGTTCAATCTTTATCAACATAATGAAATTGTTATGTCCATATTTAACATACTGTCATGAATTGAACTGATTTTAAAATGTTTTGCTATCAATCAACTAAAGTGACATATTCTACGCCCTAAATTAGGCATTAATTGAAAAGTTTTGCCCTAATTAGTGTGCAATTAGCTTATATGGACGAAGACAAGGCTATTGAGTAATGGCTAATTATAGGTCACGGCTTTCATTTTCCACTAATATAAGGGAATATATCTCTTTTATTATCTTGCACCACAATTTAGCTTCTTTATGTGCAATTTTTTTTATAATAACATAACATTAGATAGTGCAAATTAATATATAGTTTCAGAGCTGATTAGTCAAGATGGTAAGTAGTTTTTTATCTCGGTGAAGTGAGAACATAAGTTTGATCATTTAAAAACACATTTGTTAAAAGTGTTTAATTAATCTAATCTCAGACTATGAAGCCTTGGGGACCCTTGGTTAATCCAATTACATTCAATCCCTTTTTGAATGTTCTATATTACTTACTGTCCATTTTCTTAAAATAAAAAACACTTTTCCATTTTACCCGTTACTCAAAAACCAAAATAAGTAGAATGGGAGTGTTTGTTCAAAGTTTAAACGTCACATACAGCAAACTGCAGCAGCAAGCTAGGTTTTTAGAGAACCTCGCTTTGTACTACTTCTCTATGCATTCTTACAATTTATGTCTTCCTTTCACAAAAACATGTTTTTCTCCTACTGTTTATGACCCTCTATATACACAGCAACGTCTTCCAAAAAAGACCTAGCCTAGCCTCTAAAGTTTAAAATATGAGATTCATATATCAACTGTGGGAAAGGAGAATACTCACTAATTTACAGGGGATCTTGCTAAGTAGTAAGTGCTAGAGCATGCATATTAATTAATCAAATTGCTATGTACTAGCCATGTATAATTATATCTTACTATACATATTTCCATCCAATTTGCCAAAGTAGAGCTTTCTTTCCAACTTCATCTTATCTTAGTTTGGAATCTCCTGCCTATAAAAATTGATAAAAACAATTAATGATAGGTTAGGGTTTAGTCCAATATAATTTGGTTGCTTACAGTTTCAACCCAATATTCATTGGTATTGGTAACAATGTTTTTTTTTTTTTCTCTTCTTTATCTATCCGGTATCCAGAATTTTGCTTCCACTAATCCGATAACAATGATTCGTGTTTGAGACATAATCTCATTAAGCTCAAGCAAGAAAGGACCCAGCCCAATTACCCAATTAATGTTTTTTTAAGATATGGACCCATTAAACCATGGTCCAATTTCTTGCCAAAAACCATAGTCCAATTTGGCCCAAACCAAGGGTAACCTAACAGTTCCAGACCTGAACGGTGAATCCAATCCCAATAACCCAAACAGAGCCCTCGTGCAGAGCAAGAAACGAAAATCGGAAAATCGGAAACTCGGAAACAGAAGAGTGAAGAACAGAAGAAGCAGCTTTCTTTCTTTGTTTCTTTTGGGGAAAAGCTCGTAAGCAATGGCGCTGGAAACTTATGCATCAGGGAAACGCGATGAAGTTCACACTGACGTGCTTTTCAAAGCCAGGCAAGCTTGCTACAAGGTCCCTCTTTTATTACCCTTTTCTTGATCTTTATCATTTGTTGTTAAAATCTAAGAATCGAAGAATCTAATCTAAAAAATGTTGTGTTTGTTCTTTTGGGGTTTGAAAAAAAAAGAGTCGAGATGAATTCTATGCTTGCTTGGATAAGCAATCAGACAAGAAACCCACTGAGATGGGGTTTGCAGGGCTCCTTTATCCCGTTGAATGCCAAAGCTCCAGAAATGAGTTCGTTAAGAACTGCCGCACTTCTTGGGTAACTAATCAAATTTCTAATCTTTGTATTATTTAACCTTAAATACTGTTTTCCTTTCGCTGTTTCTAATTTTGGGTGGCATTTGGTTGTCGTTGTTGTGTAGGTGAAACATTTTGACAGGCAGTATTGTAAGACCAAGAGTCTGAAGAGGTTGCTCGATGATAAGGAATCCAGGAGAGGTCCGTTGTCACTTCCAAAGATAATATAACTTTCAAGCCTCCAACCTCTGCTTGAGTGCTTATTCAAGTTATTAGATTGTTAGGGTCTTCTTTAGTATGTTGCAGAGTATTTTTCCTAAAAATTACACTTGTATAGTGTGTTGGATATATATATGGCTACAATCACCTAAATGCTAACTCATTTTGATGAAGAATTTAGATATATATGATGAAAAAAAGATATGGGATTTTCCAATTTGGTTTATGTTGCCTTTTTTGTGTGATTTCATGGTGCTTTTTGTTCATATATTGAGTAATTGCTTCCTAGCATGCTTTTTGTTCATACTCAAGAATTAGCAGAGATAATATAGCTTTTAGAGCAAAGAATGGTATTGTGGTTGCATTTGAAGTGAATAGCAGCACTTATTAGGTTAAGTCTATTTATTTTGGCAGCGGTGTAAGGCTTGGTTTGGGCCGTTGATGAAGAGTGGATCAGTCATCATGATGGTCCATCATTGGCTGAATCTTGCATCCTTATTCAAGTCCGTGGGAGATGCCCTGTAATATGGACTTCAGATTTGCTGAACCATTGGGGATTTGCTGATTTCTTGTACTACTATGTCTGTTGTTGGATTCAGAAACTAAAACTATCTTTTTTAACGAGCTCCGCATTGTCATCAGTCTTAATCATGTTTCCTTTTTTAAATTTAGACTATCTTCCATTTTGTTGCATAACACTAGCATCACTTTTTTCTTTTCTGTGTGACTCGTATGGTTAAATATGCGTCTTTTCTTAGTGTATGTACTTCTGTCTTTGTTCTGAATCCTTCTCCAACTTATCAAGTTGAGGTTCGGTTGAAACCTCTGTTGCATATGTTGCCAACCTTGGGAAGACTTTCTGAAACAGCATTAGCTATAATAGTAATTGAATTCTTTCCTTCACTGACTTTGCCTATGTACTCATGAAAAGCATGAGGCTTAGACTTGAGTTGTTTATTTTAACTGGAACTAGTGGAGAGTTGATTTATTACTCAAAATATGGTTTTATAGAGGTTTGATATGAATTTTAAAACAGGAAATCCCATCTGTCATGTAATACTCTCTCTGTACATGCACACATAGCATTAAATTTTATGATAAGAAATGTGCTTGGGAAAGGCATGAAGATTGAAGATTGATATTCTGAAGACAGCTAATAAATAGTTTAAACTATTGAATGAACTTGTGGAAGAATACATCTGATTCTGAAATCTGAACTACTACCAGCTTGTTTAATGGTGTTTGTTTTTCCTGAATGAATATAAGACTGCATGAGAGTAGCTTTTACTATCTTGTTGTTGCATCATATGGATGGGCTAAAATATTGTTTAACTTGTTTAGAGCATTTAATACTTAATCTAATGTCTCATTGACACAAAAGTAGTGGACTTCATGTCTCTTAATACTCCCATGTGCTTGATGTGGATGTATAATTTTATTAGATATCAATAAGATCTGTTGGGGTGCCGAAGCTTCAAGATTAGTTGCCAGTTTGCCTGTCTCTTCCTCTCATGCATATACTTTGATTATATATGATCTCAAGATTTCATTGTTAAAGTTGCTGAGTTATAAGTCAATGTGAAGAAGCTGTAGGTAACCAGTGTACTATGAACTCTACCTACCATTATTAATCTAAATCATTTGGGAATATTTGAGGAATTCCTCCAGCTGTTTAAAACTGGGTTACCAACCCATTGTTCAAGACAGACATGGCTCTACTGTGTTGAAAAGTAACAACATAGAACCATCCTTTTCTGTCTCTGTTCATCTTCTGACGTTTCTTGATTCTGTTCCGGGCCGCGGGTAGGCAAATCGCTTCGCTTGTTCGGTTATTCCCCAGTTTCAATTTCAGAGATGTCGGTTACATATAGCTTGTTATAGTCTCCATGTGTTTGCTCAATTAGACCTGGTAATTTTGCACACGACACAACACGACCCGCAAGCTGTTTAGTCGTGTTCGAGTTTAGCTTATAATGTGTTTGCTCAGTCTAGACCCGATAATTTTGCACATGACACGACACGACCCACAAGCTGTTTAGTCGTGTTCGGGTTTAGCTTATCTTAAGGGGATGAGAAACAATCAAATGAGTAATTAAAAATGATTTGTGTAGCAATCATAAAGCACTGTCAACGCTAACAGTAAGCAAAATACCATGATAATCTGCTGAGGATATAGCTGGTAGAGAACCTAACGTTTTTCTTGTTTTTGTTTAGTACTATATATTTAAATATTAAGTGAAGAAAGTGAGAATCTCAACACGCTTTGACTCAGGGGGCTGAGCCATAAAGCCAACAAATCCTTAGTCGCTGCCCACTTCTTCCTTTTCTCAAATCTTTCCTTCGTCAAACCCATATAATTAATTATCAACTTGTGGCTCTCATCTTCCTTTACCTAACAATTCCATCTTAACTAGTATAATATTACTCCTTCAGTTGGCGTTTTTTTGTAACTTTTAGCAAATTACAAAGAAATAAAATGAAGTAA
This sequence comes from Corchorus capsularis, assembly GCA_001974805.1. NCBI lineage: Eukaryota > Viridiplantae > Streptophyta > Magnoliopsida > Malvales > Malvaceae > Corchorus > Corchorus capsularis. The sequence continues at coordinate 8,221 of AWWV01013397.1, read as the reverse complement.
AGAAAGATATGTACTGTACAGTTTTTCTTTTTATTATTATTATTATTATTATTATTCCCTCTTGCGTCCGACAACAGAAAAACACCATTAGACTCTCAATACTTAGCCAAAACGTAACTCCAAATTCATTAATTAGTACTAATTTTCTTATTACTATTGAATTTGAAGAGATTAGAGACCCATTTCCTTTATGACAAATTTTTGCTTAAGACAAGACGTCATACTCATCAATGTTTTGGAGTAGATTTTTTTTTTCTTTTTTTGGGTTAGTAGGGACGTTGAATTTTGTTTTAGTAATGTGGTCAGAGTTTTTCATTATCTAAAGATGTTTGGATTAGACGACAGCACCAAGTGAAGATGGTATTGCTAGGCCAAAAGGGGAGGGGGTCAATGCATTTGACGTTATCAAAGACTCCAAGAACATACACACAGTAATTTAAAAGTCAACATAAAATCAAATTAATTTTCTCAATTTTTTCTCCTTGTTCTCTTTTGGATACAAAAAAAGGATTTATGATGATCGGTCTTAATCATATCCATATTCATCATTAACGTGTATAGGAGTAATAATTATTGACTATAACCTGATCAGTTTAAAAACTCAATATAATAATAACAAGTTATATTAGCCCGTGCTGGCGCTACGGGCATTCTTTATTTTAGAGTGGTACTTGATTAACTGATTGAATAAGGATATTAATATAATCAATTATATAAGGCCAAGAACATTTTTTGTTCTAGAGTGGTGCTTGATTGATTAATTGATTGAATTATATAAGGTTGCAGTAAAAATTCAATTTAAATGGATTAGTATTAATTATGTCTCTGCCATAAATCTTTGTAAGCTAACTTTTTAGACATGCAAAATTAAGAAGGTCAAGAAAATGTTTTATTTGTAAGTAATAGGAAGTGCAAAGATGTAATAAAATATGTTGTTGATTGGATAATAATACTCACATTGAACAAAGGGTGGTTTTAATTCAGAAGAGGAAAAATATTGAACGGTCCATGTTAAAGGGATGGAGACGGAGAAGAAAGAGGAAAGAAATATGAAGATGAAAACAGAGGAGAATGATGAAATGGTTTGATTTTTGGCAAACCTGAAGATTGATCAGCACCGAGGAGTTGAAAGGAAGCAGCAACTGAGTTGGTGAGAGGAAAAAAGAAAACAGTGAGAGAAACATTAATTAAAAGTAATTAAGGGTTTAGGGTTTAGAAGAAATTAATTAAAAGCCTTAAACATTAATTAAAAACAATTAAGGAAGGGAAATGTGTAACTACGAAAAATGATAGAAGGAAAAGGAATGAGGTAAACTCATAGAAGGGCTTTTTAGTCACCCGAAAAGTGTGAAAAGACCAAAAAAGGCCAAAAGGAGGCACCACATTAATCCTCAATTTGGCCTTTTAGTAATTTCCTATGTAGTTAAAATAATATATATATATATATATATATAGTAATTAAGGGTTTAGGGTTTAGAAGAAATTAATTTTTTTTTTTGAAAAAATATATAACTTTCATTCATGTAACTGATTTTACAATAATTTTAGGAATATCATCCCTCATTACATCAAATCTCAGTAAAAATACGTAATCAATTACTTTTTGCACCGGAAAAACTGGATCTTCCTTGAAAATCCAAAACACCTGTCGTGAATCATGTTGATGTCTCGCTATCACGCCCATCACTCCCTCGTTGTCGCTTGTTCTTCTTAACAAAAAGCTTTGATCAACGATGATCAAGTGATTGATTCGATGAACAGATCTCTTCTTTGGCACCCAAAAGAAAAGGATTACAATGATTTTACCACAGATCTGAATAATAAAAGGTTGATCATGCTTAAAACTATCATAAAATTCAGACTGGATAACTCAGATTCAAAAAGAACTGAGACTAGACTCAAAACTGACTAAAAAAAACAAACTAACTCAAACCGACTAAAAAAAAACTCAAATAAAACTGGTCAGATCTATAGATCTGAATTCCTTATTGAAAACAAAAACCAAATCCTCCTCCTCCCCCTTGGCGTGACAACCAAGGAGGAGGAGGATTAGTCGAAATACCAACGAGAACTAGAGAGGGAGAAGGGGAGAGGGAGAAAGGGAATTTGCTCCTACCTTTTAATTGTTTAGAAGAAATTAATTAAAAGTCTTAAACATTAATTAAAAACAATTAAGGAAGGGAAATGTGCAACTACGAAAAATGATAGAAGGAAAAGGAATTAGGTAAATTCATAGAGGGGTATTTTAGTCACCCGAAAAGTGTGAAAAGACCAAAAATGACCAAAAGGAGGCACTACATTAATCCTCAATTTGGTCTTTTAGTAATTTCTTATGTAGTTAAAAATAATATATAGTATATATAATAATAGTAATTGATTAATAATTTATGTTCTTTCAAAATTAAATGTCATTTTTGCTGAGTTTTTAAGTTCATCTCTTCTTCCTCTTCTTTTTTTTCCCTGGTTAAAGTAATATTTTAAAAGAATGTGGGTTACTAGGTCTCCCTTTATAAAAGAAAATTAAACAAAAGGTGTATATTATTAGATATCATTATAATAATATTATTATTTCTTTCTTTTCTTTTCTTTTTTACCAAGTGTAAGTCTCTTGTTATTATATATATGGTAATTACATTACATAGGACCTTAGACAAAAGGAAAATCTCATGATACTTATTTTTTTTTTCCCTTTCTAAATACTTGAATTCGAAACTTTATTTTGACAACATCGAGTTATATATTATAACAATTCAAATATACGTGTAAAGGTTCAATAATAATCAAATTGATTATCTCTAGATCAACTCGAGTTTATCCACCTTTATAAAAAAAAATGTATTATACTAGTACTAGTCCATTATTTTGTTTGAAAACAAACAAAAGCAACACGCCGTTGACTTGTAAGCTAATCCACATTGCTTTTAATCTCTCTAAAGTCCACTCAATACCAACATCAAATTGCTTAATGTGAATATAAAATTACTATAATAAAGTAAGAAAAAAATGAAAAGAATAGACTCAAAACTCAAAAGTAATTAAAGGCAAAGCTGCCAACTCCTTTTCAGATAAAGCTCCCAAGTCATCCATAATAATTTCGTAATAATTATATAAAGCAGTTAATTAATTTAATATCAGTAACATCATTACAGTCGTTATTATATAGTATTAGACTATTAGTATAAAAATATTTTCAACAGCCCAAATTGAAATTAAAAAAATATACTATTACTATATATATGAAATAAAGTAAGAGCCAACCAAAAAAGATTGAAATACATAGATAAAATAATACAACCTAAACAAAAAAAAAAGGGCAAAAAATCAAAGGAACAATTACAATTATTTGATAGTAATGATAATAGTTATGGGATTGGGTTGATCTTCTCTCGTCTTTCTTCTTGCTGATGGCTTTTGTAAAGGGTGTTGCAGGTGAGGTTAGCTTAAACTTTTCTGTCTTTTAGCCAAAGTCTAGGCAAATACGGTGTCGTCTAGAACTATTCATAAAGTAAAAAGACAACCTTATTTTGATAGACTTAAGCGCGGCCGTTGAATTTCCCCTCAACAAAAATCATTCTGTCCCTTTTGATTAAACTTTTTTCCTTTTTTTTCTACCGAGCCAAAAGTTCAATTCCGTTATCACGGCTTGGAAACGGAGGCAGCATCTTTAACGGAGCCATCCACACCGCCGTTACCCATTGTGGCTGACTGGACGGTCAACACGGACATGCTAGGCGAGGAAGGCCCTTCGCCACTTGTCTGAAGTAACGGATGGCTGTTTCCGTTATTCGGGTTCGCATTGTTGATCATGGGGTTCCGGGAGTGACACGTGGCGGTCGAGATGGCGGTGGCGAGGGAAATCGGCATGAGGCAAAGACCCTTCCCTTGTAAATACTGCATGGCGGAACCCATATCCTCTTCCATTAGCTTAGCCACTTGGTGCTCCGTCACGGTTAGGGTGTCGTTAGCAGACGTTTGGTTGCCGTTAGAGTTGCGTTGAAGGGACCCACCACCATTGGCGCTGGTTTGAATACAATCACCTCCTCCCTACCAAAAGACAAAAACATTGTTACTCTTTCATGATTGTCTTGTTTTTAAATTACATTATTATTTTTCATCCAAACAGAAACTTATAAAAAGTGAAAAAAAAAAAAAAGGGAAGATAGAAGAAAGGTCTCAAAGAGAGGAATCTGTGAAATGAAAGTGGGGGCACGCGTGCAACTTTAGTTTTGTCGTGTTGTGGTGTGATATTGAGGGATGGTCGGATTGGGTTTTGGAAGAAAGAAAGGATTTAAAATCACATGGAAAATTTTGCTTTGGTTTTATTTTTTATGGAAAATGAAAAAGGGGGTTACCTCGGAGGGCATATCAGCAACAAGGGGAGCCACAGCAGCAGCACCGCCCAATCTGCTCATGCTCAGAACCTGTTGTATTTTCCAGGAAACAGCATATAAAGCTTAAGTAAAGCAAAGCAAAGGAATTTTAATTTTCAGAGGCCCATACACATTTTATTAATAAAATAATTAACAATGTCAACCAGGATGGAATCCTTACAATAAGTACAATTATTTTATGTTAATTAATTTTTCTGATTAAACTCTATAGTTTAAGAAGAGAATAAAATAAAAAGATTACAGAAAAAAAAATTAAATATAAAAGAGTTTTAAGAAGGAAGGAGAGAGAGAAGGAACCTTGACTTGAAGCTGGAGGAATTTGACATAGTCGATGATCTCATCAAGCATTGAAGCCTTGTCTGTCTGTCATTCCACAAACCGCAAAAATTAATTAAGTTTTCCAATTTAATTAACTCTTAAATTGAATTCTAATTATATTACTATTTTAAATTAATATAAAATGATTAAAGATATGATCAAGCTTGTTAAGAATCCCGACACATTCGGTTGCTCAGAGTACAGTTCGGGACCAACTTATTATTATCAGGATCACTTTCCAGTTTCCATGATGGAAATGGAAATAATTGTTAAAAATTAAACATTTGTTTACTGACTAAATTATTATTACTATCCAAATTCCAAAGAGCTACACTAAGCACACTGGACTGTCACCATTCCATTAATCTTACTAATGACACCTGTCCCGCTAGTGATTTAGTTAAGGATTTTCCGGCCGGTGGAGTCCGGAGAAGGTTAACCTACCATTAACCTAATTATTCTATGACGAAGAAAAAGTGTACCGTACCTTATTGGCATTGGGAACGAGTTCCTGTAAAGCTTTCATTCTCTCTGCAATTCTCTCTCTGCGTAACTGCCAAACACATCATTTTAGAATACGGAATTGAATCGAAATCTCGTTTTGTTTGGTACAATATTTAATACAGTACCCAAACAAAACATAAATGAACTCAACCAAAACAAAGAAAAACTGATTTTACAAGTGTTTTTGTCAAAGTCATACCCTTTCAGCAATACTGTGAGGGTCAGTAGCTTGACCTCTCCTAGCCCTAACTCTTTGTTTAGGTTGAGCCGGTGTCCCGCCAGTCGAACCACTTGCTTGACTTTGGTTCATAACCGTTCCCGCCGCCGCCGCCGCAGCAGCCGCTCCAAAATTTTGCGCCTGCATCGCCCCTCCCTGAACAATATCATTACAAATGTGTTAAATATTGAATTTGATCAGTTTATTTAAGGAAATTAATACGAAAAACAACGCGTGCCTGGGGATGGTGAAAATGTTGAGTCTGGTTCGATGACTGATTAGCCCCATGCAGAGATCCAGCACCAAAACCATTAAACATGACTTGTACGGCGCCGTCGCCTCCTCCCTGCAAAACCGCACCGTTTAATCACTCATAATTTCCATATATAGTATCAAACCAAACGGAAAATTAGAAAACTGACATGAACCTGATGGTTAGGGGATTTAAAAGAAGACCCATCAACGATGTCGTTCTGACGAGGGGAACTCCCTAAAGACAAGGGCATAGTCAACCCTCCTCCGCCTCCACCACCAGCGGCGGCGGCGGCTCTTCCCGCTAACAACATCTGTTGTTGCATCATCATCTTCATAGCTGCAGCAGTAGCAGAAGGTGAAGAAGACCCACCTCCTCCTCCGCCGTTGATTTGATGTTGTCTAAGCTTGGAAGCTAGCATCTCATCGTAGTGGAACCCAACATTGTTGTTATCTGGAGTTTCATCGGATTTGGGTGGGTCCCAGGGCGACTTGAGGTCGGACCAAGAGCAAGAAGGGAGAGTGGAAAGCATCTGTTCCAAGAAATCATCGTGGGACGATGTGGGATCGAAGGACGACTGTGGGTTTTGGATCTGTTGGTGACCGTTGCTATTCCCGTTGTTTTGAAGGTCTTGGAGAGGGATTTGTTGAGTTGGGTTTAACAAGGAATTCATGGCTTGCAGTTCTCTGCTACAAGGTTGCATAATTATTCCCCACAAACAACAAACAAGAAGTCAAAATAAAGAGCAGAAGAAGAAGAAGATTGAGCTCTTACTGATTTTGATGGGTTATTATTGTTTTATTTAGAGAAATGGGAATTAGAAAAGAACCCAAGAGGAAACATGAGGAGGGGTTTTTGAGCTCTGGGAATGTTTTTTTTATTTTTCGTTTTTCCTTGTTGCTCAAGACTCAAGAGTGAAGATGAAGGAACGGAGTCTCTTCGTTTTCCTTCGGGTTTTGGAGTATTAAATATAGGGAGAGAGAAGAGAGCTGGCTAAAGCTTTGTTTGGGTATTGTTTTGAGCTTCCTTCATCATCCTTCTGTGAAGGTTTAAGCTGAATTAAGCAAAAAAACAATAACCTCTCATTTTCCCCAACCTCCCACTGACAGCGCGTGCTATCACTTTCATCTACTACATTCAGTTTGACCTAGTCTTTTCTTTCTTTTTTTTGTTTTTGTTTCAAATATGGTAATTTTCTTTCTTTCCCCTTTCATTGTTTTTTTGCTAATCCATGCAACACATTGAAAATTTTAACTGCTTTAATTAATGGAGTTATTTATCTAAAATTTTCATATTTTATAAGTCATCCAATTCATTAATTTAATTAAAAATTTACTAAATTTATTTATTTTGGTACATAAAATATCGACAAAAAGACCTTTTTTAAGACAAAAAAAATTTACAATAATATTCTAAAACAAATAAATAAAACATAAATTCACGATTATGAAAAGTTATAACTCCATAATGGCAATTTTAAAATAGATAACAAAAAGTCAGCACACTTGCAACAAATTTATATAAAAAAGTAAAAATCCCGTTGTAAATTAATAATAAACTTATATTTAATGAATAAGTCTAAGTATTGATTAAATCATAATAATCTATTGTACAATATTAAGAATATTGATTAAATCAAAATATTCTATTACAAGATATTTTTATACAAATCTTCTATATTCAATAATCACTTTTGATTTTATTTAAAAAAAAACACTTTTGATTTGAAAATTACAATTTTGTAATTTCATTTTCATAAATGAAAATTACAATCTTTTCTTAAAAAAAAAATCACTTTTGATTTGATGTTGGTTAGAACTCTTCACATTTCTAAATTGAAGATTTGTTTGGATTCTGAATGTGTTATCCTTTTAATTAATGGTTCATCTTCTCATCACACTTTGGGGACTATGATTAACGATTGCAGGTCTCTGATTGGAAGTATCTCCAATACTGTGATGGAGCATAGCTGCAGGGAAGCTAACCGTTTGGCTGATTCATGCAACATTGATGGAAAAACTTTGTATGAACTATTTTTATATTCCGCATTTTGTTGCTGATATTTTTAGTGAATTACTAAATACCGCCCCCTTTTTATTAGGTACCGCCCTCCTTTGGACAATTTTGCCCTTTCCTTCAAACTTCAAAATTTTCAATTCTCTCAAATTCTCTCAACCTTCAAACTTTCAAAACTCAATCATTCAAAATCATTCAAGTAAAACAACATCAAAACGCATGAACAAAGATTTTTCGGATTGAAAGTATGTTTTTTTTATAAAAAAAAGCTAAAAAAACAAATATCTATTTATCATTAATCAAATATTAAAGATCTCTTGCTAATATTGACATATCCATACCCATTTAAATTAAATGAATTATCAAATACTTATTAGAGGACACAAGGAAATTAAAGAAAAATCTAAAAAAAAAGCCTTTAAAGAAGAAAAAAAAAAAAGAAGAAGAACAGTGGGTCGCGACCCGCCACGGTCCGGGTCGCGCGCGACCCGCGATCGCACGCGACCCGAACCGTGGCGGGTC